>JAULJZ010186623.1:0-21598 GCA_032270985.1 Heliamphora pulchella | reverse complement strand
TATAATTATAAATTACAGTAAAAATTATAAATATTTAAAATAAATTATAATTTATAATTAAAATTAATAATAAAAAAGTAAAAACTTTAGAAGAAAGTTTTACCAAAAATATCCCTAAAGGAAGAATTGTGTGAGGCATTCGATAGTCCTATGTGTTATTATACTATTATTTATGTTGTGTTTTTATTTAATAATATAGTAAAAATTATTTTAATTTGATAAAAATTGATTCATTTTTATTAAGTATGTAAAAAATAAAGATGAATTAGTTAGTATCAAATATTTTTATTTAATTACATGGCATCGACAATATGATACTCTGGAAATGCTTTATAATTTGCGGAATTGTGTTATATTTCGAAAGTGTTGTTTGAGCTTATTTTTAAATATTTAGCTTATAATTTAATAAGAATTTAAAAATATATAAATAAGTGTATTTATAAGTTTTTGCTTGTAATTTTTATTTTAAATCAATAAATATAAACTCTATTGCTTGAAATAATAAGTTTACAATTTTATACTTGTAACTCTCTGCTTAAAATTATAATCGCATCTTTTCAGTAATAACCTATAAGTTGATAGTTCAGCTTCACCAAACACCTTTATCATTCCAATCACATGTTTCAATAATTGCTTGATTGACAACTAGTTTAAAAGTTATTTTTTTATTTTTTGGCGTATTAGCAAAAAATTTAAATTGAGTTCAAAATACGTTATTTTGTAAAATAGTTTTTAAGTTAGTTTTTTTAATTAATTAATTAGGTAAAACATTAGTTTTTATTTTTTTGTTCAAGTTAAACAGTATTGCGTTTTTATATAGATAATTATAACAATTATATATAGAATTTGCATTGGTAGTAATAATTTATTAAGTATGAGTATTATTGTCTTTTAAAATAAAATATGAGTTTCAATAGAATATTCTAAAGATTATTGTTTTGGTTTAATTTTAAAATTTCTTGTTTTTTCTGCTAAAGATCTTATGTTAGCCTTTTTAGTTTTTTTGGTTAAAAAGGCAAATAAAACATGTTAGGGCCTTAAAGAGGAGATAAATAAGAAGAAATAAAAAGATTTGATTTCCTAGTTTTAAATTTGTTCAAAAGAGGAAAGATTTAGGCATAAAAGAAATTACTTGAATGGTTATATTTGATTGTTTGGTAATATAGAAGAGAATAAAAATACTTAAATTGTAAGAGAATAAAAAAAATGATAACTTTCTCTAAGTCACGCGCCTCAAACCCGCAAAATGTAAACAATCAACGAGAAATTTACGGAAGGACCCAAGGGTTAGAGAATTACTAAAGGGGGTTCCACCGAAGTTAAAATCACGTTCCAACAAAGTTTTATCAAACCCATTTGGAAAAATCTTATAAGAAAACTCGATTTACTTTCATTGTTCCAATCAACACTATTTTCATAAAATGATTTTTAGAAAAAAGATAGTTAAATTATTGAAAAGAAGACTCTTGCAGTTTCAACTTGAACATAAAGAGGTCCCGAAACGAAGTTTAGATGAAAAAGATACATTTACATAATGAAAAACAGCAAACCCAATTAAGTCCGCTCGAGTGGTCATAAAACCGCTCAAACAGCCAACTAACAGAGCCAAATCCCCCCAAGTAGTAGACCGCTTGAGTGGATCCAAGACCACACAAGCGGTCACCCACCTAAGGGCTCACTCAAAAAACTACTTTCAAAAGAAGAATTTCCAAACAACACTTTATAAAAAGGGAAGGATTTTAAAATCTAAAATTGCATTAAAACCGACTTCAAAATCATTGATAACGCAAAATTTTTACTCAAAACACCTCCCACGAGGATCAAACAATAATCCATTCATCCAACAATATAAAATTTATGGTTTTAAAGCCCTACAACCCCAAAAATTTCATAAGGTGTGATAACCAAAACATAATTACAACATTCAATCGCACCCCTAGTGTATGATTACATTCTTCCAAATCAAATTACAAAAATATACATAAATTCATGTTCTCCAAGTAACCAAAAACAAAATAATCAAAACATGCTAGGCCTCTTTCATGGCATGGTCACATCGTTAATACCTAAAAAACATGAGTTCAAACAACGTGAGCCGAGATTTAATAGAATTCTAAGAACCTATATAAAACATGCTCAATATGTAATGAATAATTCTATATATATCAAATGTATCCAAGGATCCAACTTTCTCTCACGACAACCCAAAATCATAATTTCATAACCCAAATATTTTCATACCGGTAATTATGTTATACCACATATGTTGCCATCCTTTACGGTCACACTAAAAGATAGAGCACCCATATACTTCTTTACGGGATTAACCGAAGGGTAAGGCACCAAATCTTGTACAAGTTTTCGATCTTTCACCGATGAGCTAATTAAACCCACATTAATTCAAAAATTTTCTCAATATTTACAGTATATCACCTCAATATTATTGGTCCCTCGACCATTATACATGGCCTTCACCTAACCACACGTGTATTTACTACAAGGTTAACAATTCAATTGTCATAATCATCATAATATCTCAATTTTTACAATTTTGATACTCAATGCCAATTTAAATGAAAATTTCCAATTTTAATATCCAACAAGATTTTCAATAAACTCCAATTTATGTAGATCTTTCCAAAAAACAAATAAGGTTGTATCACCATGATTTTAAAACCCAAACCACACTTCAATTTAACTCCACGTTTAAACACATTATTGTCGAATAATGTATACATATTATCTCCATAGGTAAAATACAAGTTAAAATGCATTTTATGCTCCACTCACAAGAATATCTCAACAAATTCATGTTTCACCCTACAAACAACTCACACTCAAATTTAGGATTTCATATCCACATACATTTCATGAAAAATACATGAAATAGAATAAAATTAATTGCATATATATCACAAAGAATCATAAAAAAGTAAGAATCCTACCTCGTTAAGCCAAAAATCAAAACCCTAATACCCGTCGGATTCTCAAACGTGACGAAATTAAAATTCATTTGGTGGCAATTGAAGCTTTTGATGTGTAGAGCAATGTTTCCTTCAGCTTGGATCAATTCCACCCCTAGAGCCTTCAAAATTAGAGAGAGGGAGCTAAAACTTGTCTTCCAATAGAGTCTCAACAGAGAGAGAGAGAGAGAGAGAGAAGACAACAAATGAAAGAGACAGGGGGGATCAGTGGGAGAGGGGGTGTGTGGCTTCTGTTGGAAGTTTTACACACCTCCCAAGCCCACTAGCTTCAAAAGTGTGTTTAAAAATATCATTAAGTTTTTGCGATGTATTTAATTTATATAATTTTACCAAAATTATATTCAAATTAATATTTTAACTTTAAATTAATTTTTAAAATTATATTTTTAAACATCATTGAAATTTAAAATTATTCCCAAATTAAAATCTTCAAACCTTCGCGCCCACAAGCAGGTCCAACAAAATATTTTAAAATATTACGGAACCCACTGACCACATATATATAACAAATACACATGCTTAATACAATACCACATAGATAATTTATCACATAAGTATTTAATTATAAAAATTAAAATGGGACTGGTCTCACACTCTCTATTTTGATTGGTTAGAAAAAAAAGTAAAGACGAAAAAAAGATAGTTATTTCTCTCATATTTTGTATAGTAAGTCTTAATAAAAGAAAAAAAAAGAAAATACTTAGAATTATTTAACAATTATTGTTTAGGGTTAGTTTTGGCACTATAAAGTTTGTCTCACTTTTCTCTGTAAATCTCTTCATTTTGGAGAGATTCAAAAAGTGCTCATTAAAGGAAAACTATTTCTTTTTATTTTTTTTTATTTCTCTCTTGTTTAATAATCCAAACCAGTGATTTGAAAAAAATATATTAATTTCTTTTACTTTCTCCTCAAATCACCCAAACCAAACGGGTTGTCATAGGTTTAAAATTGATACTCTTATATAGGTACCTTTTTTATGCAAGTTAATTAAACAAGATAAAAAATAACAGTAAAAAAGCATATAATCTTTTCTTTTCTTATGTCTAAAAAGTTAGGGCCGTGTGGTTTGCATTTTCAAAAACAATTTTTGTAGAATTATGCTTTATAATTTTAAAACTTCGTTTATTGGCATTTTTGGGAAAAGAATATTTCAAAAAAACGAGAAAAAGTGAGTTAAAAATTGACACCTTTTTGAAAACGGCAAAAACAAGTTTTCACTTTTTTTTCTTCGTTGTTTTTCTGACAAAATGAAACATAGATAAGACTCCTCGTCGTCATCACAGGCTTTTTTTTTGCCATCGAAGTCCTTTAGAAATCATCGGCGCGAGCTATCATCGTCAAATTGCCGTCGGCGTCGTTCTCTCAAATCGCCGTCAGTATCATCCTCTCAGATCAACCTCTCAAAGCGTTTTTCTCTCATACTGTCGTCGGCGTCGTCCTCTTAGATCGTCATGTCAAATCGTCGTCAGCGTCGTCCTCTCATATCGTCGTCAGTGTCGTCTTCTTAGATCGTCGTTGTCCTCTCAGTCCCTTTCAGTGGTTGTCGTTTCAGTCATCGTTGACATCTCTGTCTTCGGAGTCTCAGTCTCTCTCAGTAAGGAATATGATTAGGATTAGGGTTAGGTTTATGATTAGGATTTTTAAAATAGTACACCAAACGCAATCTCTTTTTTTTAAATATTATAAATCTATTTCTCAAATTCTTTTTTAAAAATAATTTTAAAAAACACAACCAATAACTTTCGAGAAATATAATTTTTTGAAAAATGAAGAGAAAAGTCAGTCTTTAGGATAATTTTTGAAGGGTATCTTTTTGTCCTTTTTACATTTTTGTTAAAATATTTAATATGCATATGTCTTTACTTTTAACTTTTAAGTTGCAGTATTTAAAATAGAAAAATTTAAGTATTAGTCATTTTTTAAGAGGTCATAAGAGATTTAATCATACTTCTTTTATTTTAAAAGATTTAGTCTTTTCTGCTTTTAAATAAATTTATTATGACTAATTTGACCCTATATAACATATCAACTTTCCCGATTTGGATTACAGTTGTGTATAAGATCATCAACATTTGTTTTGATCGTGCGATTACTGAGCATTGGGGTGATTCAAGGCTGATTTGGTATATTTATGTCCGAAATTCATGGATTTTGAAATTTAGAAAGAGACTATCAAAGCAAAATCCCAGGCCGTTGATGAGAGATTTGTATCCCATGCGTTTATAGCCCTTAAACCGAAATGGAATTTGCCGAGTCAAAATTTATGTTCTACAATGATATTGTATCTGTCAAATATTTGGGTTTTTAATGCGAAAAAATCACACTATAACACTAGTTTAATAGCAGAACTGTTTGTAATCCTATTGTACCGAAGCTTAATCAAGATATTTTGGTTGGTTTATTATATGGTTGTTTTGTCGTCGAAAACCTAAGGTATTCTGATTGGTTTAATTTTCCATTAACATGTTTATGTTTTCGATTTCATTTCAATGATGAATATTTGCATCAATTATTGGGTACCCAGTCAATACATACTGTGAACATATATATAGCAAGTAGGTCTGTTTGGGTTTCTGATATTTAGGAAACTAGTCAGACAGAAAACAATATGTAGTTTTGCGTAGGTGGATGATGAATATTGTGATCGTGGAATTGTAATAGTTCAGGTCAACTGATATGTTTATACATTACGCACCTTGTACTGATAAATTTATCACTTTGTAAGAATAGTAAAGTCACACTTGATTAAATCTCCACAGTACAAACACAAGTTAAATTGGTGCATTGGCCCAAAAAACACAGAACAAACACAATTGATACATTGTAATGACTTCATGCGCATCTCATCTCCCTCTCACATTTCACTATCAAAATCCACAATCAATTTCAGGTTGCACATAAGGTGAAGTAGATTCATGTATTGAACTGATACATTGATATGATACATTGTACTCCTTGTACGTACATTACAATCAGTCCTTACTATATACCTTATTTTATAATCGCTCAACACGACTCAACCACTTATACTAAATTGGTTTATATTCATGCAGTACTCTATCTACACTGATCATAATGAACGGGATGTTGGTTTTGATGTGCAAGTATGAATCTCATACTGCGGTGTTACAGGTGGAGCGCAACTGTAGGTATGAGTGGGTTTTAACTCAACTTTGCAACAAATGGAACAATTTAGTACTTGGCTCTTTTTCACAGATGTATTCAGTTCTCGATCATGCAAAATGTATGTTGGATAACGATGATGATATCAAGTCTATGTTTTCTTTAATGAGGACAGTTGTCGGGAATGCTATTGATGTAGAGGTTATAGAGGGTAGAAGTTCAGATGATTCAATTAGCGAGGAATCTAGCGAATATGATGATAGTGATGGTAGCACACTTGGTATTGGCAGTTCGTGGCGAGTTGATCTTGCTAGTGAACTGGATTTATTACCTAGTTTCAATTCTCATAAGGAGAATGTCTTAATGTCTTTAAGTTGGGCAAAATCTATCAGTAATGTTGGGAAAAAGTTTGATGGTGGAGTAAGTGAATTCCATAATGAGTTGTGCAAGTACTCCGTTGAGTGTGGGATTGAATTTCAGTACGTTAAGAATGACAAAAAAATGGTTACTGCACATTGTAGGCACAGCGAGTCGAAAGGGTGTATGTGGTTTGTGCATGCTAGGGTGGAACCAGCAAACGGTTTTTTTACATCTGAAAATTGAACAAAAACCATACTTGTGGGACGGATGTACGGATGCCAACCAATTTACACGAGTTCTAATCTGGTTGCTAGTGTTATTGTTGATGATGTTGGCAGCAAACCGTTAAAACGGCCAATTGATGTGGTAAGTGAGTTTAAGTGCAACTACGGGTTAGATATTTCATATTACCATGCTTAGATGGGAGTGGAGAAAGCCAAGGGTGAGGTTTTTGGTGATTATTTTTCGTCCTTCAATAACTTGAAGTGATATTGTAATGCTGCAAGCAAAGAAAATCCTGGCAATTTTTTCGAGTTGGAATTATGTACCGAGACAAAGCGTTTCAAGAGGTTGTTTGTTGCATTTGATGGTGGCATGCGTGGGTTCAATAAATGTCGTCCAATGTTGTTTATTGATGGAACGTTTTTGAAAGGAGGGTACAAGGGAAACCTTCTTACGGCAACTGGTAAAGACGACAATACAGGTATGGCATGTCCTATATACTGTATATAAGTAGTATATTATTGTTAGAGTGTACACACAGAATTGATACATGTATCGTTGATAATATACACGCATAAATTTTTAATTATTAGCAAACGTTGAAATTAATAATGTAAAAATCAGTACATGTGTAGCTCTTGAGGATTTCACTAAGGCAAGGGTAATCCAACCTAATTAAATGTCGGTCTATGATTAAGGCTGTCTAATGTGGTTAATTTGTAGCACCTATAAATGTATCACTCTTAAGTCACTTTATAATATGGTGTATTCAAGAGTAAACGATACATTTAGTAGTGAAATTGTATCAGTGCAATTAAGGTTATGCAAGTGATACTTCAGTGATACGTTTGATAAATGCATCTTTGTTGTTAATATTATCAAGTGATTTGCCTACTGTTAACTTTATCAGCTGATAAATTGTAGCTTTATTTTTTAACGCAAAATTCATATGTTTGTTACAGTGATGAATGTATCACTGCTAAAAAAATCTAACCGATTTGGTTTCAACACCTTTGCAGGATTGTTCCCCCTATGTTTTGCCATTTTCGATTCCGAGAATTAGGCTAACTGGCACTGGTTTTTGGTGTGTATTCGGAGGATTTTGTCACCAGACAGAAATATAAGCTTCATTTTTTATCGTAATGCTGGTTTGTTTGAGGCTATGCCGAAGGTGTTCCTTACATCTCATCATGCATTTTGTTAGCATCATTTGAAGGCGAACTTGAGGATACCAAACCATAAATGTATAACTTTATACTAATGTGTATACGGGATAAGTAATATTTTTGTGAGCTGCCAAATGACATTTGTTGATATTTTTGTGACTTAAAATAAAAGAAGTGTAATTAAATCTCTTATGATCTCTTAAAAAGGGACTAATACTTAAATTTCTCTATTTTTTTACCATCTTTTCTCATTATTTCCCAAGACACCTAAAAAAATATAAAATGACTTTAATTTAGAAGTGAGTAAATAAAAAAAAATTATGATCATTACATTTATACTATAATTACATGCTAACACTTCTGGTCATCGCCTCTGACCTTAAACATTTACGTTTCAAATATATTTTTATTTTTTTATAAAAATAAATAAAACATATTTTTGTTTATTGTAAATGAAAAAATAAAAATTGTAAACATTACCAAACGAGGTCTTAACAATCAGTTTGGAAACTCCAGCAAAAAAAAATTAGTTAAGGTCCTATTTGGGTTATTTAAAAAGTCAGCTTTTAAGCTCTATTGACTAACCTTTTTCTATTTTCTTTTTCAAAAAAAAAAAACTATACACATCCAAAACATATTAATTTTTTTTTGTATAAAATGATTGTAATATTTTTAATTAAAAAGATAACTCTACTTTCAATAATAAAGAAGTCATATCAATATCTTTTAAAGAAAAATTTAAGCATAGATCATATTATCAGTTGATAATTAAGATTTAGTCCCATAGTTTACATTTTAAGAGTTTTAGTACTATATTTAGATAAACTTATCGAAATACCCTTAAAGCTGAAAAGAAAAAAATCGCTGATATTCAGGATATGGGTGTCAATATCTTTTAAAGAAAAATTTAAGCATAGATCATATTATCAGTTGATAATTAAGATTTAATCCCATAGTTTACATTTTAAGAGTTTTAGTACTCTAGTTAAATAAACTTACCGAAATACCCTTAAAGCTGAAAGGAAAAAAAATCGTTGATATTCAGGATGTGGGATTTTGCGCAACCATTCATCCCGCTTTTAATGAAAATCAAATTGCTATGAATGGAATGTTGTGAATTTGACGGAGAGCATCCTTCTCCGAATCGGTGAGTCTCTTGCGCACATGGGAAAGACATCAAATCGTTTTTCAAAGCTTCCAAAAAAATTCAGAAACCCTAAAAGCTCCAAAAAAGCATGTCGCCACCATAAAAGAGAGTGGCGCACGGACGAAAGCCAATAAATCAATTTACCAAGCGGCGCAAAGTAGATCAGTTTGAAATACAGAGAGTGGTTGGGTTTTTAGAGGATAGTAAACCTGCGAGCATCAACATTTCGAATCACCAGGTGAGTTTGTGCATATTTTTGGGGATTTACACATTTGAAAGTATTCATCTATTTTACGTTTGCTTTGAAAGGGAAATTTTTGAGGGTTGTGATGTTGAAAACAAGTGATGCATTTATCACTTTAGTTTAGTCCCTGTTGTTTGAACTAAGGCGTTTTCCTGCATTTGATTGAATAGTGGCTATGTGAATGTTGTTCTCTTCGGGTGAATTTTGTGTTAATCAATCAATTTTTTTCCTGTGTGTTTTTGGGTGCAGTGGTCACCAATTAATAAATGTATCACTTGATTATCTGTTATCACCATGCGGCATGTTTGGCCTTTATTTGTTTTTAAACGTAGTAGAGGATACCAAACCATAAATGTATAACTTTATAGTCATGTGTATATGGGATAAGTGATATTTTTGTGAGTTGCCAAATGACCTCTGTTGATATTTTTGAGACCTAAGGTTGGGTTTGGAGAGTTCTTGGAGCCCTCTTTGCTTTTCTTGAATAGATTCCTTACTTCCCTCTTGGTTGAACATCTATTGGAGGCTTATTCTTGGCATTGGAAGCTTCCTTCTTGCCTTTCAATTGGAGATTATCGCGGTTGAAGTTTGCTAGAGCTTCTTTCTTGTAGATCTATCATTAAAGAGGTGGAATCTATGACTATCCTTGAATATAAATGCGATATAAGTTGTATATTTGAAAATATAAACATGAAAGTATGAAAATAGTATTTTCGAAATCATAGGTTAGGGTTTGATGTTATAGCAAGTTATATTTTAGATTTGTGGATGGTTTAAGGCGATTCTATTTTCTTGTTGTTGTTGGATATGATTGAGATTGAAAATTGATAGGTTAGAGTTTTTGATTTGAGTCAAAACCATGAAAATTAAGAATTTTGGAGTTAAGGGACCCAAATGTTGAAATTAATGAAATTTTTGGACATATTGGGGTTGTACTAACCTATTGCATGTATATTCCATGAGTTGCTATGATACTTGAAAATATGTGACAGTTGAGATTAGAACCGGAATGGTGTAGGGTTTGGTGAGGAACCGGGTTGACAATTGAACTCGTATTAGTTGTTAATAAAAATGATATAATTAAAGTACCGTGTGACCGAATTGAATGTCTAAGTTTGGGCTCGAGTAGCTTCTCAGTGAAAAACTAAAAACTTGCGCAATGTTAGGTAGGCCATTCATTCGAGTTAATTCCCGTAAAGGCATGCTCTTGGGCAACCTACCCAGCAATATTTTCGAGAGAAATCGAAAACGTTTGCTCTCCGTGTCAGGCTATAGAATGGATATTTATTCATTGGGCCTCGCATGGCCCGACGGTGATAAATACACCTGGGTCTATAGGCGCTGTCCAACTTTGGTACTTAATTAAATCGATAAATGAATTATGGAATTTAAAAAACCTTGAGTTGGTTGGCAAACGGTGGGGGTGACATATTGAACAGTTGGATTCACTAAGGTACTAGAATATTGAACTATGGACTTACATGAAAACTCGATTATGTGGTGGGAATTTGGTTTGGACAAACGAAATTGGTTTCTAGAGAAAATTATATGTTGTATTTCGCATAATCATCCACACATGTCATACATATTTTCATTGTTATTCAATTTTTTACGAGCCTTGACTGATGTTGTTTAACAACATTTAGGTGATAGCAGAAAGAAGGTGTTAGAGTAAGATAGATGGCCACGAGACCCTTTTTGAGTAGTTTGTTAGAATTACATATTCATTGATTACATCTTTTGAGAAATAAAATTAAAAATGTAATTCTCATTTTGAATATTTAGATGAATGTATTTTGGGTTGAAGTAGACCCGTATTGTAAGACCCTAAGGCTATAAATTCATGATTTGTATGTATGTGAGGCCGTTGGGTTTGTTTTGTGGGTTGAATTCCTTGGTTTTAAATGAAACATCATGATCTTGAAAGTTTGATTATAGATTTTTGGGTTGAAAGATATTATTTCATTATCAAGTGTATGCTTTATTTCACAATTTTGCCTATCTAAAACTATGTTCAAAGAATGAGGAAAAATAGGTGACTTTTCAACACTTAGGGATTTTTTTTAAAGATTTGGGGCATATGCTCTCAGATATCTCACCGCTTGAGCGGACTCCGCTGAGTTGTACATTTTTGAAATTTGTTTTTAAAAGTGGGTTTCTGCCAAACGTCTTTGGGATATCTTTTGGGGTATAAATGGGACATTTTTGGGAATTGCTTACAAAGAAAATCAATTCTTTTTACCCGCATCGTTGATGAGAAAATTTAAAGTTTGGCTCTTTTTTTATCAAGTACTGTCTTCATAAGTTCTTTTGGGTTGGATTCCTTAAATCAGGTTCTTTTCTTCATTAAATTGCAAGGGTTTATATTGCTATGAAATCGGGACGTTACAGATTTGTATCAGAGCTCTAGATTCGAATACCTAGGAGCCGTGGGAGTGGTTGATCCATTGCATGAGAGCTTGCATTGATGTGTGATATTTATGTATTGGTGTCTTAACATGAAATATCTTGGACATTATTTGACATTTGCGTGCTATGTGGTATTTGGGCATGGTGGTTGGACTCTTAGGATGATGTGTCATGCCCATGAGCGACCGGTCGACTAGTTTGGGATTCGAGTTAGAAAGGCATTTGACTGATGTCCGTTTAACCAGAAATCCAAACGAGTTATGCGGATTGATGTGTCATTCTAATTAGTTCTCCTCGTTATGTGTTGCATAAGGCGTGTTGATGCGATGATACGTATTATGTGGTATTTCATTGGGGAACGGTGTTATCCATGAGAGATGAGTTGTTGTAAGCCCTATTATTGATATCTCTCTTTGTTCATTCTTATACATAGAGCGACGTTACTGAGACAAAGTAGAGGCCGAGGTCGTGGCCAAGGCCGTGCATATACCCAGGTTTCGAAAGAAGGGGACGTGCATGCTTCGCAGGAATAGGCGGGTAGCGTTGACGTTATTTAGAAGATGCTCACTACGATGAGAGCTTTGGCTGAGGCGACTAGGATTGGAGCAAGAGCTTTCGAGCCAAGGGCCACAGTGGCAATGAGAGAATTCCGGCGGTTAGATCCTCCAACCCTTTCTAGGGAGCTAGACCCCAAAGTTGCTACTACGTGGTTAGAGGTAACCAAGACGATCTTTGACACCCTATAGATCATAGAGGATGAGTTACGAGTGAAGTTGGCGGCGTTCTAACTTTGGGAAAGTGCTAGAGAGTGGTGTAAGTTTGCCAAGACCGCCGTGAAGGGCACGTGGGCCACTTTTACTAGGTTTTTTTGAAAAAATATTTTTCGGTGTCATCAAAAGATACATATTTAGGGGAGTTTCTCTCCCTTATTTAGGGGAATCTTATCGTGGTCTAGTATGAGATCAAGTTCGTGAATCTATCGTGGTTTACACTTGAAATGGTGGCAACGGAGGAGTTGCGCACTAAACGATTTGAAAGGGGTCTCAACCCTTGATCAAGGATAGAATTGTAGCGTTGGGGTTCCTAGTCTACACTGAGTCAGTGGAGGCTGCTATCCGAGTTGAGAATGCTATAGTAGAGAGCCGTAAGATTCGGGAGAGTAAATCACATCAGGGGGTTCTTAGTGCGCAGTTAGAGGGGCGCCGGCAGAAGAGGCAAAAGTCGGGAGGACTGAGCTCCTATCCTACGGGATCCTAGCCGCAGCCGCGGTCAGCACCCGCACCGTCCGTTGCGTCATCTAGGCGTTTTGAACGTCGAGAGTTGGTGTGCAACACATGCAAGCAGCAAGGGCACCGTGCTAGGGATTGCACATAGAGGGAAAAGTAGCCGTAGAGTCAGGTTTATGGGAGGGTTCCATTTTCATGTTTTTAGTGTGACCAGGTAGGTCACATACGACGAGATTACCCTTAGGGAGGGAGTGTTCAGGGTGCTTTTAGAGCACATCAGGAGCAAGCATCACAGGGACAACAGAGCTACGATCAGTCGTAGTAGCAATTAGGAGTACAGTCGACAAGGACAATCTGTAACGCCTCGATTTCGTAACAATAAAATCCCGTGATATTTAGAAGGTAAAGAAACCCGAGTTTACGATTTTCCCACAAAATCTCATCAAAACTGAAGTAAACGAGAGCCTTCTTAAATTGTAAATAAGCCCCTAAGATATAGTTATTTTGATAATAAAAGATGCCTAAAAGATCACCAACAAACCTGCCTTTCAAAACAAATTTTTAAAAGTGTGCCACCCAGCGAAATCTGCTCCAGTAGACTCCTCATCGCTCGAGCGGTGAGGTACCCGAGGGCAAACTACCCAAAATCCTGACAATTTGTTTAAGTGTTGGAAAAACACAAATATTTCTTCTACTTTGAACATATTTTTCATATTATAAAACATTGAAGTTAAAACATGCAATTACTTTGAAATAGCCACAAACTTTTCAAAAATATGAAAATCAACATTTTATACCATAGTACTCTATACGATAAGTGAGGAATTAACTTGAAATACGAACCCGACGATCTCACATGCATACAAAATATGAATTGTATGGCCTTAGAACCTTACAAAACGGGTTCTATGACTCAAATACAATTCTCAAGAATAGTAGGATATTTACAATGATAATATATAACTCTAATCAATTAAACCTCGAGGTCACCACAACTGTTCTTCTCATTTGATTACATGTTTTCCTTTATCACCTGAAATGCGTTTATATAACATGAGCCGAGACTCGTAGGAAATAGACTAAAGGTGAACAAATGCATGACGTGCGAGGATGGTTGTGTGAAATGCAACAAATAGTTTTCTCGTAAATAAACCGACTTCATATCCAAACCAAAATACCAATCACATAACCTGTTTTCCATTTGTTTTATAAAGCTAACTCTGTTTTAGTTTTTCATTTCCTCATCATTACAACCCATTTCTAATTCTCAATTATCCACACATACACACACGCGCGCGCGCGCACACACACGCATACGAGCGTCAACCAACTCTTTCCAAATCCAACCAAATTTATGGTTTAAGTTTTTAAGAATCGATGTCGGACGAGTCCATAAACCCATGCATAGCCACTATCGATCGGGTCTCATGAGGCCCGCCAAGTGGCAAATGCATTCCATAAACCGGCATAACCAACAACTATTCCTGGTTTCCCAGCCGATGGGCAGTGTACCCAAACGTCTATTCCCGGTTACTAACGGAGGCTAGAGTGCCCAATCTGTGCAGTTTTCCTGTCTTTTACTAAGGAGCTGCTCAAGCTCAAATTATGATCTGCAAATCCCAAATTGGTTCATTCACGTTTTCATTTTCAACATTCCACACACACGAGTCCAACCTAAAAATGGTTCCCCTCGCCAAACCCAACACAATCAAACTCATTGACCTTACAATCCTCATGAGTCTAACCGTTAAACCCGATTTCTCTCGGCAACACCCAATCCACACTTGGAGTTAACAACAATAATACACATTCTCCATTTTATGAACTTCACATTATTCGGTTTTAATTAGCTTTAAACCCCCAATTTTCACCTTTCATCATTTACACTTGTCAATTCAATAGATTTATATGAAATATCCAACCAACACCCATAGGTTTTCATGTATTGTAAAAATCGATAAACATTCATATATAATTAGGTTAATACAACCCCCAATGGCCTAAAAATTTATCTAGTTTCAGCGTTGAATCCAAACGACTCGAAAACCCCCAAATTTTCATGATTTCACTCAAAACAACCCTAACTTTCCAAAAACCACATGTTCTTTATTTTCCAATGGTAACATCAAGATATATCTACCATAAATCATACAAAAGCTCAAGATCCATCCTTATTTAACATCAAACCCAATCTTAGGGTTTTAAAAACATATGTTCTTCATGCTTTTAAGTAAAACCAACGAAAATACAACACATACATATAATGATCAAGATTAAAATGGTGAGAAGAAGCCTCAAATGCCAAGCAAACCACCCTAGAAAGCTTCAATCGCAAGAATCTCCAACCAAAAGGGTGAGAAGAAGCCTCAAATGCCAAGCTTGAGCCTCTAACGAGTATTCGACGGAGTGAAAAGCAAGGGATCACCACCAAAAGAAGCAAAAGGAGCTCCAAGTACCCTCCAACCCAAACCCTAGCTCTCAACTTCTATTCTAGAGAGAGAGAGAAAAGAAAAGAATAAGAGAAAATACCTACCTCGTGACTTAAAAAGTCTGCTCTCTGACAGCCCGCTCGAGCGAACCCGCCACCGCTCAAGCGGTCCCTACTTACTCGAACTCTCTGCCATCTATCTGCTCAAGTAGGCTCCCCATCACTCGAGTGATCAATGTTGGGTGAGAACCCAGAACAAAGATGTAATATTGAATCAAAACACAAGCCAAACACCTCACAATAATATTCTCATGCACTACCAAGCGTACGGTCAACATCATCCATCATTAACATGATTAAATCTCAATTCTTTCGTATAATTAAATGCTTTTCCATATACCACAAAAGGCGTCAAGACACGCTCAAATAAATCCTCAAAATAAAAAGGAATTCGATCCCTACACAGCAGGATGAGCTACCTCAGCTCAGTTAGTGAGGCAGCCGGGAGCTAGGGGAGCAATGGGCCAAATTAGGGAAATTAGGGGCGAGTGTATGCCCTCATAGAGCCCTATATGTTAGTGGCACCTCCTGTGTCGGACGTCGTAGTCAGTCCAATGATCATCCGTGGTGCCTTTGTAGTGTACCGTTCATGGGCCAGTGGTCTTGTTGACACCACAGCATTGCATTCATTCATCTCATCCGTATTTACATCTGCATTGGGGTTAGAGATAGACGTTTTGGGAGTGCCTTATGTGTAGAGACACTGATTGGTGAGACTACCGTATTGAGATATGTTTGTAGAGCCTGTGAGGTGGAGATTGCTAACCACTGATTAGTGTTTGATTTCATCTTGCTCGATATGACTTCGTTCGATATCATACTAGGGATGGATTGGTTGACCACCTTTCACGCCTTTATCGATTGTGACTGGCAATGAGTGTTTGTTTGCACACCGGAGGGAGATTCTTTTTATTTTGTGGGTGATCGGGACGATGGTTTAGTACCTAAACCTCTTAGTTCATAGAGCCATTATAGCCTTAACCTCTTTTTCTCTGCCTTGTCAACGAGTGAGACTGATTCTACTCGAGTAGAGCTTCCTCTCGTTGTCTATGAGTTCCCAGATGTGTTCCCGAACGACTTGTTTGAGCTTTCACCACAGCAAAAAGTTGAGTTTTCCATAGACCTCATTTTAGGGACTGCTCCCATTTCTATGCCTTTGTATTAACTCGGTTATGTGGTGGAAATTTGGTTTGGACAAACGAAATTGGTTTCTGTAGAAAATTACATGTTGTATTTCGTATTACCATTCTTGCATGTCATATATATGTTCATTGCTAGTCAATTTCTTACAAGCCTCGGCTCATGTTGTTTAACAACATTTCAGGTGATAGCTGAAATAACGTGTTGGCGTAAGATGGATGGTCATGGGACCCTTTTGAGTAGTTTGATAGAATTACATATTTATTGATAGCATCTTTTGAGAAATAAAATTGTAAATGTAATTCTCATTTTCAATATTTGGATGAACGTATTTTGGGTTGGTGTAACCCGTGTTGTAAGGCCCTAAAACCATAAATTCACGATTTGTATGCATGTGAGGGTGTTAGGCTTGTTTTGTGGGTTAAATTCCTTGATTTTGAATGAAACGTCATGATCTTGAAAGTTTGATCTCGGGTTTTTGGGTTGAAATAGGTTATTTCATTATCAAGTGTGTGCTTTATTTCAAAGTTTTGACATCTCTAAAACTATGTTCAAAGAATGAGAAAAAATGGGTGAATTTTCAACACTTAGAAGAATTTTTAGGATTTTGTGTAGTATGCTCTCGGGTACCTCACCGCTCGAGCGGTGGGGATCCCGCTCGAGCAAACTCCGCTGGGTGGTACATTTTTGAAATTTATTTTTAAAAGTGGGTTTTTTCCAAACGTTTTTGGAATATCCTTTGGAATATAAATGGGCCATTTTTTAGAATTGCTTACAAAAAAAATCGACTCTTTTTTCCTGCATCATTGATAAGAAAATTGAAAGTTTACCTTCTTTTTATCAAGTATTGTCTTCATAAGTTCTTTTGGGTTAGATTTCTTAAATCGGGTTCTTTTCTTCATTAAGTTGTATGGGTTTATATTGTTATGAAATCAGGGTGCTACATGAACCTTGAAGCTTTTTTTAGAGTTTTCTAACTTCTCTCTTTCAAACCATCAATGGTAGGAATTTTTGTTTATTTTGGTTTACAAATGAGATGTATAAATGTGATGAACATTTACGTGGTGACTAAATTGGTATTTTTGCATGAAATTGAAGTAGCTATGCTTATATTTCTTAAAATTGAATGAATGAATTGTGTCTTTTGTTTTAAATTGTACTATTGTGTTTCTTTAATATATTTTGTAACTAAATTTCATATAATTGAACTTTGAGAAATTTAAGTTAACATTATTATCTCTTTCTACAAAAAACTATTATCTTAAAATGGATGATTTTTTTAACTTTTTATGTCTTAAACTTTAATTATTATTATTTTGATGCATAGTTACTTAAAATACCTATAAATGTGTGAAATTTTATATATGCAATTTTTATTGAAATTTATAATTAGATGCAGAAAGTTTGAATAGGATATATTTTTTGTTCGAATATCTTAAATTAGTAGAAAAGATAAGTCTTTTTCTTAAAGAAAATGTATAAGACATTTAGTAAAAAGTGAAATAATTTTTAAAATGGCCTTGAAGAATTTGTGGTTGACACATAAGTAGTGAGTTAGACAGTTTGGTTTATGAGTTCTAGACTCGCTGCGCAAGTGGGTTCCTATACTTAGGAGGTTAGTGCCTCGAAAGTGGGATTCGTCACAATTTACTAGTGTAATGAAATGCCTAGGCGGGTTGGGTGATAATTGCATTGCCACTAGGACAAATAGGCCTAGCGGTAAGGGATGATTGTCTACTCCCTTAGACGTGTCATACACCACATGGGCGGTTAATTGGACTGATTGAAAGTTTAATGAAATAAATCTTAAAATTGTTAAAAAGTTGTTGATCTAATGAAATGAAACATTACCTATTTTATTTTATTTATTTCTTTTAGCATATATTTCACATGCTTCTTCAAATTTATATTGGTTGGTTATTGGTAAATATTAGCCCCTCTGGTTTGTTCATGTGTTTGGACATTTCAGGTTCTGCTATATCTCATAATTGATTTTATTTTTGGAGTTTTAATTGTCTGGATATTGTTTAAATAGTACTTATATAGTTATAGTATTGGTGACTTTCATTCTAGTTCTTTTGGTGTTGACTATATAACTAATTTTATTAATTGGCTCATAATGGTAGTTTGGATTAACGTACTTAAATATTTTATTTTAATATTTATATACGTTAGCTTATATTATTTATTAGAAGTTGGAGATTTTAAATGCATGTATGAAATGTTAGGATAGATAGTTTATAATATATAATTAAGTTGTAGTTTTGTTGTTAGAATTCATGCAGTGCCTGCGTATAATACGTTATTTGTTTTTATTACAGGTTATTTGTAAACGGTTATTTCGTTGAATTATCCGAAAAATAAAGAAAACCATGCCAAAAATTATTTTAAATTTAATACTAAGAATATTTTTAAAGAATCCTTTCTTAATTGCAATTAAGGATTATTTTGAATTATTACCTAACTTTTGTGAGAGTCACAAGTTATTTGGTTTACAAACTAAATATATTTTTCTTTTTATTTAACATTTTTTCTTCTTTTGTTTGATTTTATAAGAGACATTAGGACGCTTGGTGTCACGCCCCAAAACCCGAGGTCACGTGAAAATTCACCAAACATCCATTTCATATGAAAATACAGGTTTTTATACATTAAAATTCGCCTGTTGAAACTAATGGAATACCCAACAGAGTATATCTCTCATAAAGAAAAGACATACAGTTCAACATGCATATAAGATATCGCCTTATGGCGTACAAAACCTGCCTTCAGGAACAGGCATACCAAAAAGAAGGAAAACTGTAAAAGTTTTCCGCCACCGCGAGTACCACCAAGCTATACCTCATCTACATCATCACCTGAAAATGGTTTTATAGAAAATTTTTACCCGTAAGCCAAAGCCCAACTGAAACAGATAATAAGATGTAAAGTAGGAATATGCAATCATATGGCGGGAGCGAACTCAACCACAAAATCAAAACAGGTCTTCCATCCAAAGCGCTCAAGTTTTCCCATCAAACCACATAAGTCTCCTAAAACGGTTTTATTAACATAAAACCCCTTGTTTTCATCCTTAAAATCATGTGATGCAAATATTACGATAACCAACCACAGTTAAGGAAAAACAGTAATTAAAATATCGTTCTCTCACGGAATGTATAAGCAAAACATCGTAAGAGATCCAAACATCGTTCTCCAAAAGCAGTTATACAATGCATGTATAAGCAAGAGATCCAATCCATGAAGCCATGGAGATCAAACCAAAGGATGTAAAAACATATTTTCATGTAAACGTTTCAGAAAGCGAGCCTCAACCCCAAGGGTTAGCTCCAAACCTCCAATAGACACATTTCTCTCAAAAGATTTCGTAAAAACTCTTTTTGCAAACCATCCTTTGAGCAAACAAACCACCCGAACCATCAAAACCAACACCAACAGCCCACACAGGACCCCAGTCTACTAGCCCAAGCCCCCAGTCGACTGAAAAACTGTCTAGAAAAGTGAACAAAATACAGAAGCAATTTCAGTCGACTAACCCTCCTGGTCCAGTCGACTGAACTCCCTAAAGCAAGATCCTATCGACTGACCTCCAAGGTTCAGTCGATTGAACTTTTCCAGATTTTGTTTTGAGCTACGGGTTCACTGGTTTTTGCTCCTAAAACTCAAATCGAACCTCTAAACACCCATCAAACACTCATTAAATACCCTCATACCTCAACACGCCCAAGTCTCGCACCACAACCTCGAAAGAAAACCCTCAAAACATACTTCCATCCACCGAGAACGCTGAAAAATAGTTTTAAATCAAAAACCAAATCTAAAACATAAAATTACATTTCATTCGTTTTTAAACGGTGAAACAGTATAAGATTACATATGGTACCCTTATACAGCAGTAGAATCTGAGATCCTACCTCGTTGGGTCAAAAACCCGACGCCTCAATCCACATGTAAATCTGAGATTCGTCGGAATCGAATTTCGTCCAGATGGATGCGTAGACCACGTTGCCGATACTAAGGATCAGCAGTTGATTTATCAAAAATCAAGCCCTGGGCCCCCGAGAAGTTAGAGAGAAGGCAGAGAGAAAAATGAGGAAACTTAGAAGTTAAGTTTTGAAAATATCTTTTGAAAATATCTAACTTCAGATATTTATAGGCCTCCAAAATATCTTTTTTTTAATTTTTAAAATTCACACCGTAACTCCCCACAGTCCCCGGGACCAACCCCGTATACTCCGATTAACCAAAACATGCATCATAACTCATATAAGTATATTAAGGCGAAAATGCCAACACGTGTACAAAACACCAAATATGCATAAATATGAAAATAAAACGGTACAGGGTCTCACAACTCTCCCCGCTTAAGGAATTTCGCCCCCGAAATTCACTACCAGGTCACGAGGTGAACAACTCCGGGTGTCGCTCATGAACCCCAGACTCAAGCTCCCAAGTTGCTTCTTCAACCCCGTGATGATGCCACAAAATTTTGACATAGGCAATCGTTCTCCCCTGCAACACTTGTTCCTTCGTATCTAGAATCTTCACGGGACGCTCCTCATACGTCACATCCTCATCAACTCGCAACTCAGTCCAATCCAACACATGAGATGGATCCGATTCTTACCTCAGAAGCATAGAGATGTGAAAGACGTTATGCACAGATGCTAACTGAGGCGACAGAGCCAGACGATATGCTACCACCCCAATCCTTTCCAGGATCTCTAACGGTCCGATAAAACGTGGTGATAGCTTCCCGTTACGACCAAATCTCATCAAACCTCTGCGTGGCGAGACCTTCAGAAACACATGGTCTCCGACGAAAAACTCTAACAGTCTCCTCCTCCGATCAGCATAACTCTTCTCGCGGCTCTGTGCTGTCACCAGACGCTGACGAATCACTGTAATCACCTCTGTTGTTTTTCGCACCAAGCCGGGTTCCAAAACAGCGATATCTCCCAACTCTGTCCAACACACAGGCCATCTACACGGCCTACCATACATAGCCTCCTACGGTGCCATCCCAATACTGGACTGATAGCTGTTGTTGTATGCAAACTCTGCCAATGATAGATGATCCTCCCAAGA
>JAULJZ010186614.1:2859-21601 GCA_032270985.1 Heliamphora pulchella | reverse complement strand
CTTAAAAGTTATTTTTAAATTTGGTGAGATCAATCCAGATTTTGTGCCAATTGGTGATTCAGTTGGATGAGATGCAAAACTAGTTAGATGGAGCAGAACGACGCCGTTGCTGGGCGCAACAAATCCTGCTGCGCTTTTAGCACAGCAGGAAGCCCGGACCCGTAGAAAAGCCAAATTCTTTTGGAAAATAATTTTTCAGTAAAAATATAAAAAATAAAAATAATACAAAAACGGAAATTCTAAAAATTTATCCATAAATAACAATGACCGGGAAAACAGCCTTGAAAGTAGAAACCCAATCTCCTTTCTTCTCAGTGGTTTGTGGCTGAAACCATTCTGTGCATTTAGGTTTTTTACCGTCTCTATCTTTTCTCTCTTCTTCTCTCTTTCCTACACAGAGAAAGAATGGCTAAAAATGCCCAAAACCTCCACGCTATCATGGTAGCTTACCCTCTCCAAGGTCACGTCATCCCCTTCGTCCACCTCGCCGTCAAGCTCGCGACTGAGGGCTTCACCGTCACTTTCGTCAACACCGAATCAATCCACCACCAGATCTCCAGAGCCCGCGCGGAAACCGCCGTCCACGGCGGCGGCGACGACATCTTCGCGGAAGGGCGTAAATCCGGGCTCGACATACGATACGCGACGGTGAGCGACGGGCTTCCGGTGAGGTTCGACCGGTCGCTGAACCACGACCAGTTCATGGAGTGCGTTCTTCACGCGCTATCGGCGCACGTGGATGAGCTCGTCGGAAAGATGGTCGTCCGGTCGGAGCCTCCGGTGACTTGCTTGATCGCCGACACGTTCTTCGTCTGGGCGTCGATGATCGCCGCGAAGTACAACCTGGTTAATATTTCGTTCTGGACGGAGCCGGCGTTGGTCTTCACTTTATATTATCACATGGACCTGCTCAGAAAAAATGGCCATTTTGGTTCTCATGGTAAGCGTTTAGGAATAAAACTAATACATTGATTTTATAGTCGGGTGTTCGGCAAAATTATCGTTAATAATTTTTAATTTTTAATTATTAATTTTAATTATAAATTATATATATTTTTAAATATTTATAATTTTTATTATAAATTATAATTATTTTTTTATATTTTAATTATAAATTATAATTTTTATCAAATAATTATAATTTTTTTTATAAATTATAATTTATAAATTACTAATTTTAATATTATCAAATATGACAAAACATTTAATATAATATTGGTCATGGCGAGTTCGTACTTAATCATATCAGCTACTATTAGACAAGACTGAGTTCTTAATGGTTTGTAATTAATTTTTTTTAACAAAATACTTTTTATTTTTTTTGTTTCTTTCTTGTATTTTTACACTATAATTTAAACTTCAAAGGTAGCATATAAAGATAATCGTAAAACTCATCAATGATAATTTCTTACTAAAAAATAATAAATACAAAATATATATCACTTTTAAGTTAATTATTTTATTATAAATAATAATATTAAAAAATGCTATCAGCTAGTTTAATCAATTGGCATGTTATGTTAGACAAGTATTTATGTTATACTAAATTATTTATTATTGTTAGATAATATTTTAAAATAAAATATATATAATATTTTATAATAATAAATTTAAAATAATATTTGATATTTTACCAGTATTGATATGTATTGTATTCCATCGAATTTTTCTGTGTACTTTATGTTGAGCATGATTCAGTTGCTAATTTTAAGACACTCAAAATATTAATTTGTTTATGAAAAATTGGTAAAAAAATAAAAAAATAATAATATATTCGGTAAAGTATTTAGAACATTAGGCGAAACATACCGTCCTCTGTCATCTCGTGTATTTATCTAAAAAATCATATATTTTGCTGTCTCAATACATTAAAAATAATTCAGTCACATAAAAATCTTGAGATATATTCGCTCATTTATAATGCATCTAAATGGATGGACATATAATTTTGCATGCATGTATATATATATATGTATGTATAGACTATAGACACGAGCAACCACAATCTTGTTTGGGAGAATGGTTATTTTCTTATTGATTTTTTATTTAAAAAAAGTAGTTTTTAATAAGTCAAATTTCATTTGAGGTAATAGTTTTTTTTGGCTAATTATTTTCAAGGTTGTTGTGTGGGATAAGATTGTGTTGTTTTTTCTTTTTCCTTTTTATCTAAGGTTTCGTTTGGTAACTTAATGCCTTAAATCCAAACTTTTTATTTGTATTTTACTTTAAGTTAAATAATTTAAAATTTTATTTAGATAAAAAGTGATTTTAAGTCACCATATAAAAAAATTTGTGATTTACCTCGTGATTTTTTGTAATTTTATGTAAATATATAAAAAATTCAACTTTAAATCGGAACTTAATAAAACCTAAATAACTATTTTGAGATCAAGAACATATAATAGAATTGCCTATTGTTGTTTCATAATACTACATCTACACCATATATAAAGCGAATTTAGATGTTTTGAAATTCTATCAATTAATTTTTAGTTTTAAAATTGCTCACAAACACCATTATTAGCTAAAAAGATAAAATTATAAATTTTTTATATAATAATAATAATTTTTAAATTTTTAAAATTTTAAAAAATAACTACACACATGTGTATCACTTCTTGTACTCATAATATTTACTCATAAAACTATGATAATTTAAAATAAATAATTTAAATTCATTTAAAATATGGCCCACATCACAATCAATTTGATTTTTAATGATAAGTATTAAAAATCTATAAAACTTATTCTTGTAATTTGAGAATAGTACTGAGAGTAATTCTATTTAGACTTGTTTTATGGACTTATTTATGTAATATAATTGAATAATTAATAATTTTTATTGTTAAAAAGATAAATAAGTAATTTTAACTATGTCACATAAGTAGACATCTGAAGTATATCTATTAAGTATGCCTAAATATCATTTTTAAGTAGGCATTGAAAATTATTACATATGTATCGTAATTTTGTGATTTTATATGATGCAAATGACTTTTAATTCATGAGTAGTTAGTCAATACTTTCGAGATATCATGTGGTATTATTTATATAGTATTTTTATGATTATTCAATTATGTGACAAACAACTATCTACATAGTACAATGTTGACCCATATTTAGTTGTGTATATGGCAAACAAGAATGACCTACTTAAAATATATCGCACATTTTTATTTGTCAAATGTACTATATAATCAATACCATATAATACTTTGAGGCCTTTGTATGTTTTGAGTGATTAGAAGAGGGGGATTTAACTATTAGACAACGCTGCTCTATCAAAGTTTTTATTTCATTGGTATTGTGAGTTATGTGTTTGTATTATGGACTCAGACTAGTAGTTCAATAAATGAGAAATTACTAATCACTCATTCATGTTATTAATAATACCAAGACCCCATTTGTATTTGAGGGTGGCTTTTCTCTAGTCTTTCGTTGGACTGGAGAGTTAAAGTTTTTTTTTTTGGTCTAAAATGGGCCAATCTCGATGATCTAAGCGTATATATTATTATTATAAAAAATTAAATTAATCAGATATTAATTACTGATTCAATAAATTACATACATGTTGATAAAATAAATAATAAAATAGAAATCATAATTTATTTTTATTAATACAAAGATGATTAGTTAAATTACTTACCGATATCCAATCAACTTGATTTTTTACAGTAATAATATATACGTTTAAAACAATAAAATAAACGGCTCAAATCATCAAAGTGAGTTTATTTTTAACCTGAAAAAAATAAAACTAGACCTCTCTGGTCCCTCGTTAGACTGGAAAAAAGCTGCTCTCTTTGTATTATTAATACTAAATTTTGTTTTATCTTTCTTCTTTATTTAACAGTCACAAATAACTCTATAATATTTATTTCATACTTTATTTTACTCTAATCAAATATAAATCAAATTTTTTATTGTATACATAATTACATTCATAATCTATTATTATATAAAAAATATATATAAAATTTTAATATTACAATCATTCATATCATATCTAATTTTATCCAAAATAACGAACAAGCCTCAAAAGTACCTAATAATTTGTCCAATTCATTGAGATAAAGGAATAGATAATTTTCGGAACCAAGAATTTCTGCTCCCAAATGGGAACAACTAATGCATTTTTTTTTTGTGTGTGAATTGCAATTAATATTATTTTGAATTCAATAATTTTTCCAGACGCTCGTGACGACTCCATAGATTACATCCCGGGCGTCCGTTCCATCAAACGGACGGACCTGATGTCGTATCTCCAGGCTACCGACACAAGTACCGTGGTGCACCGGATAATTCACAGGGCGTTCGAGGACGTGAAGAGAGCCGATATAATAATCTGCAACACGGTGCAAGAGCTCGAGCCAGAAACAATCTCAGCCCTCCATCAAAAGCAGCCCATTTACCCAATCGGGCCCATATTCCCGACCGGGTTCACCAAGGGCTCCGTGGCCACGAGCCTCTGGTCCGAGTCGGACTGCACCCAATGGCTCGACTCCAAGCCGCGGGGCTCGGTTCTGTACGTCTCGTTCGGGAGCTATGCGCACACAACCAGGCGCGACATCGCCGAGATAGCCCATGGGCTTTTTCTCAGTGGGGTGAGTTTTGTTTGGGTACTCCGCCCCGATATCGTCAGCTCCGATGAAACCGACTTCCTGCCCGTTGGATTCGAAGAACATATCAAAGTCAAAGGGATGATCGTGCCGTGGTGCCGTCAGGTTGAGGTGATCTCTCATCGCGCGATCGGAGGGTTCTTGACGCATTGCGGATGGAACTCCATATTGGAAAGCGTGTGGTGCGATGTTCCGTTGCTTTGTTATCCTCTGTTGACGGATCAGTTCACGAACCGGAAACTAGTGGTGGATGATTGGAAGATTGGGCTCAATCTGTGCGACGAGAGGCCGATCACGAGGGAGGAAGTCGCGAAAAAGATCAACCGTCTGATGAACGAAGAATCAACGGGCGAGATGAGGGAGGAGGTGAAGAAAATGAGGAAGACGGTTGCAGCTGCATGGGGCGCCGATGGATCGTCGGAAAGAAATTTCAATCAGTTCATCGAAGATGTGAAGGTCAAAGTGGACAAGAGAAATGCAATAGAAAATGGTGAATGACCACAAACTTTTTTATGTTTTTAGTACACCTATTAGGGTGCATGGGGTACTCGTACATTATTCATAATTTTTTG
Source organism: Heliamphora pulchella (assembly GCA_032270985.1). NCBI lineage: Eukaryota > Viridiplantae > Streptophyta > Magnoliopsida > Ericales > Sarraceniaceae > Heliamphora > Heliamphora pulchella. Next base: position 16,410 of record JAULJZ010186614.1, on the reverse strand, counting down.
TATTTGTAATTATGATAAGAGGATGATTCGCAACTAATTTAAAAGTTAAATTTTTTAATTTTTAATTTTTTTAATTAAAAAATTAAATTAGATTAAAAATAAATTATTTGGTAATTTAATTTTTAAGTTAATTTTTTTTAAAGTTGGCTATTTGAATAAAAAGTTATTTTTTTTTAAATTTTTTTTCAAAATGAATAATTTTTTTCTTTCTATATATTTGATATTAACAATTATATATAGTTGATAGTAGTAGTAAATAAATTATGAATAAAAGTATTATTGTATTTTAAAAGTGGTAGGAGTTTAAATATAATATTTTAAGAGTTTGTATTATGATTCAATTTTTTAATTTTTTAATTTTTTTACCAAATGAATAATTTTAATTTTTTTAATATTTTTAATCAAAAAAACTAAAAAATTAAAATTGTCAACCAGAGTAGTAGGTAAGTGTGTACATTTAAAAGCTCCTATGGTAACCTATATGGTCAAGAATATTGGTGATGAAAATTCTTGTCTTTGTTCAATGATGATGATTGCTGGAATCTAGTGCCCAAGTTGGCCCAAGATTTTGGCCCTTTGTACCTCATGCTTCGCTGCTAAAAATGAAAGATTACATCAAGGATCCTTATCTATTTGGATTCTCATACGTCCCTTTGTAATATTTGCATCTCAATCCATCCACTACTAGCTAGGTTTGGCATTAAGTTGCTTGTAAGCAAGTGGCAAGTTGGAATTTATGTTTTGAGAGGGCTTTACAATAAGTTTACAAGCACTCTTAAAATATATTTTTTCAATCACTCTTAAAATCTCAGTCGTTGGATGATGAATTTAGTATAAAATATATTCTTTTAAATTTATTATACAACAGCTGAGATTTTATGAGTGATTGAAGAAATGTATTTTAGAAGTGTCTATAAATTTATTTGGGCCATTATTATACACTTTTTAAAATCTAATAAATGAACTATATTAGTAATAGTTCTTTTTTTCTGTTTACAAAAGATATGTATACTGATCTATTTAACTCTTACATAAAACTAAGTATACTGATCTATTTAACTCTTACATAAAACTAATTATGTTTAATAAATAGAATAAAATAAATTAATTAAATAGAATATAAATATATTACATATAAAAGAATAATTAGCCTATGATAAGAAATGCACGATTTTGCTATCTTAAGACTGTAATGGTCTCCCTACGCGAGGATTTTAAAGAACAATTTATAGTCCTATCCAAGATTCAACCCAAATCACGACCAAACCTCATAATGTTCGCGCATATTAGAAAAAATATGAACTCATCTATAATTAAAGTTAATCCAAAAAAAATATAAAATATAAAGAATAATATGGGAAGAGAATGAGATTTTTATATTAAGAAGTATTTAAATACAATGTCAAAAGATGCCTTATATAGGCAAACAAATGCCTATTGAAAAAGGTACGAAACCAAAAGACACAACCTCATGGCTTATAAAATCATTGGGAAGTTTTTGAAATTCAAAATTACAACAATCCTCCACAATTTCAAAACTTAGCAAACAAATCAAAAAATATATATATTAATGCATATATAAAATATAGAAAAAAGTTTTGGACAACTATTATACTGTGCAATAGATGTAGATGTCTTTCGAACTTAAACCTCACTTAGTATTAACCGTATTCATCTAAATAGTCATAATGAACTATGTCTTGAATTTGACTATTTGAGCCAAAGTACAATGTGTCACACACACAGTACTAATATTAGACTTGGTTCGCAGGTTAGCGTTATTATAGGCTATGCGGTAGATCTTGATTCTAATGAGAGCTCTAAAATAACAACCCAATTATCATTGTCGCAGCATCACGACGTTGCTCTCACTCAGGTGAGCCTCGAAGGATACATGTGACCTGCACTCTACAAAAATGTTCTTACCTCGGTCTCATTCATGATGTAATTCTTTCTTAATGTCACATTTTATCAACACACTTGCTTTAGGAATGAGCAGGAGTAAGATATCTCCTCATAAAAAGTGCTGAAATTATAAGTCACGCGGCACGAATTATTTTTACCCATTAAGCCTTTTTTATGGGGTTCCCAATCACAAAGGTTGGGTTACTTCCTTAGGTAACTTCTTTACGGGTTTAACCGCATTCCCATCAACAAATCTAGAATTATATTATTAGATAATCCTTAAGTAAGTTGATCGATAATATTTAGTTCAAATTTTACAAAATTTAGAGATATTATATATCTATTTAGCATGCTCCTTACGTACTTATATTTACATCTATGTGTTTGTTTATTTTTTTATTTGAATGTGTTTGTTTTGCTAAATCAACCAGTACTTTATCATCAATATCAGCACACTTGCCTTGGATACCCATTATAGCATAAAATAAATCTGCATACTAATTTTAAAAATTAGTTTATGGGACATAATTGTTTAAGAACAACTAATACTAAATTTAGACTTAAACTTGTTCTTAAATCTACACAGACTTAATTATCAAAATATAGGTCAGGTGTTTTGGTCAAACTCAAATACGGTACATTTTAAATTTAATATTAGCATTCTTACTTAATCCAAAAAATAAATATGTATAACAACAAAATTAATCTTACTATTCTTTTACAAAAAAAAATAAAATAAATATTCATGACCCAAGTCTCAAGATATATGCTCATTTACTTATATAGAACCAAATCCAATCAGCCTCAAAAATATTAATTTAAAAATAAACAAAAAATTCGAACAAAATTCCTTTAAATATGTAAACAAGTAATAATCATCATAATTGATATTTGCATATAAAAAAACACACACACACACATGTACAAGTGACAAATTATACACACATAATTGTCAACCAATTTTAGATCTTGGAACCCATTTGTGTTAAATTTACAAATTTATAGCATTTATTTAATTTCTAGCAATAAATAAAAGCATAAAATTTTCATGTTCTAGAAAAATCTAAATACTTGATATGATAAAAAAAAAATTAAAATTCATGTCCAACGAATCAAACCATGCTCAAAAACGAATTTCATACGAGCATTCAACAGCCAAATAAAATAATTAATCATTTTAGGCAACCAAACAAGGCCTTAGAATGAAACGCAGCGAACAACGCCGCGTCACCGTGCGTCGTCTTCGTCCTGGAAAACTGCGTAAGATTGTTTGGATTCAAGAAATAATCAATTCGGATAAAAAAGACTTAATCTATCATATCTTTCCCAATTTACATTCAAACTATGGAAATAATATACTGTTAGAAAGATATTTAGACAAGGATCCTATTGATACAAGTCTTATGCCCTGAAAACAGTGTAGAGAATACACTAAATTCACAAAACTTTGATTCGATAACTCCAAACAACACAACTTCCCAATAGAAACCAGATCAGTATTTGGTATGGGTATAAAACACTTTGTGTGTGTTCCAAAAGAATACATTTTTAGAACTAGAAGGCAATTTGCATGAGGTTTTGAGTGGAAAATAAAGGCAGCGACAAAACAGAAAAAAAAACATTTTGCAAATTATTTAAAAATGGAATGATGATATGATTCAAATTATTTAATTAATTTATTTTATTTTTTTGTTTTGCAAAAGATATGTATATTGATCTATTAATTAACTCTTACATAAAACTAATTATGTTTAACAAATAAAATAAAATAAAATAAATTAATTAAACAAAATATAAATATATTGCATATAAAAGAATAATTGGCCTGTGATAAGAGATGCACGATTTTGCTGTCCTAAGACTGTAATTGCCCCTCTATGCGAAGATTTTAAAGAACAATTTATAGTTTCAAGATTCAATCCAAATCATGACCAAGTCTCTTAATATTCGCACACATTAGAAGAAATATGAACCTATCTATAATTAAAATTATTCAAAAAAAATATAAAACATAAAAAATAATAAGGAAAGAGAATGAGATATGTATATTAAAAAGTATTTAAACACAAGACCAGAAGATGTCTTATATAGACAAACAAGTGTCTCTTAAAAAAGATATGAAAATCAAAAGACACAACTATTGACTTCACGAAATCTAAACACACAACTCTTGGCTTTTAAAATCATTGGAAAGTTTTTGAAATTCAAAATCACAACATGGCCATCCATGTTGTAATTTTGTGTTAAACTAAAAGATTTTAAGGAGCTTTGATCCTTTATAATGTAATTTTGGTGCAAAGCATCATTTGACGACTTTTTAATGCATTACACAGAAGTTGTATTATATTAGCCGTTGCAACAAAAACTATTGTAGAAGATCTGGGTTCGATTTAAAGGCACAACATTCTGACATTTTTTTGGAGTATAATTATGCAAGCAGCTCTCGCATATTCATTCCAATTTGATTAAACTTGTGAGGCTTAGAGGTACCCACAACCACATGAAGCCCAATTTTGGAGATGGGAGCTGAATCTGAAGTAGTAATTTGGTAATATTGTGCCCATAAAAGGCCATTAAAACTTGTGGTGTCTTTGCTTTGATATCCATTAGGGTCCATTTGGCAATTTTAGCTTTTTGATTTTTTGACTAAAAACGTAAAAAAAAAATCATTATGGTTCATTTAGTAAAAAAATAAAAAACAAAAAAGTGAAAAAATCAAATCAAAACACTTATATACCTACAATATTTTATTCAAACTCTAAATACTTTTAAAATTACAATAATAAGTTTCATTCATAACTTATTTATTACAACTATCGACTATATATAATTGTCAATATCAAATACATAGAAGGACAAATTTGTTCACTTTAAACAAAAAGTAAAAAAGTTAACTTTTTACCCAATCAATCAACATAAAACAAAATTATCTTAAAAAGTAAGTTATCAAACAACTTGCTTTGAAACAAATTCAGCTTTTTGGTAAAAAATGCAAAAAAAAAAAAAAAACAAATCTAACTTGTTGCCAATCGTGACCTTAGTATGAATGATAGCCCAATTGACCTAAGACTAGGGGTGTCCAAGAAATTCGAATAACCCGTGAACCAACTCAACCCGGCCTCTATGGGTTAGATTGGTTCGATTCTATTATGGTGATGGGTTGGTTCTGGGTTCAAAATAATCAAAACCGATGTACTCGGGTCGATTCTCGAGTTGGCGAGCTCTCAACCCAATCCAACCCAAGACCCAGAGGTATATTATATATAATAATATAATTATATATATATATTTATAAAATTTGAATTTATATTAATTTTTAGAGGGAGGGAATCGAGACACTAGGCTCTAAGCCTCTATGTTTTGATACTTTTTTGTTTACTAGAATCATTCTCTTTGAACTCACAAGAGTGTTAGTAAAGTGCATGATGAATAGTTTGCAGATGAAGAAAAGATTCAAAGAGCTATTGACTTATTGGAGAAACCTGTTACCCTCTCAGATACTAGAGAAGTATGTCACATTTTAGATTGATGAAAGTTTTTGTATTTATGCATCAACTTAGGCATGTGGATGGTGACTCATGTTATGTTGTTTTTGCATGAAAAAAGGAGGTATTTCTATCCTCCATTGCTAGAGACTCCATCAATAGTTTCTTATTCCATGAATTGAATTTTGAACAATGAATTGAAGATTGAATCCCACTTTGATGATGGAACCGCGGTTTAATCTGAACCAACCTAAGTTAAAATGAGTTAGGTTTGGTTCGTTCTAAAGTGCGAATGATTCGATTATGAGGTCATTTTTTAAGAACTAATTTTGTTCAGTTTAATTTTGGATTACAATCGAACTCAACCCAGACAAATCCATGGCCACTCCTACAAAACACCATTGACTTTCAAGCCAATTGATGCATGGGCATTGACATATTAATTAAAAACAAAAAATACAAAAAAGTTACTACAAAAAATTATTTTAAATAATTTAATTTTTTAATTTTTATTTTCTTAAAAAAATTAAATTTTTTAAAAGTTTAACTTTTTAAACATTCCAAACATGCACTATCATCTTTTTGCTACTTTATGGGCCTTGGAAGAATCCAGCCCAGGTCATAATAATGCAAATTCCCTTGCTAAAGTGGGAGTTAAAGGATATTTTTCTACATTTTTCTTCATATTTTGGTAAGCATAAATTTTCAAGTATAAAAGCAAAAGAGAATATATACCAAGCAAATGTAAACAAGCAAATCAAAAGGGTCTTGTAAATTCTTGGATTTTTTGGCACTTCTAATCCATCTAGACTTTGTTTCCATTGCCATTGGAAACACTCATAGATATAACTAAAGGTTTTTTTTTAAACAGAGTCTTAAATATAATAATTTTATAAAAATTGGTCACAAGTTTTTTTTATTAAGTAAAGTCTTATTACATTTTACTATTCCTTATATACCCTTTTGCATTCAAACTCTTCATCCACTTAAGAAACCAATGCACATACTTAGTGGCTAGTTAGTTACCTTTTTCAATAGAAATTTTAAATTTATATAACTCTAGTATATAAATTCATTATATATATAATTCATATTTTGGAACAAATTTATTGACTTCTAATAAATAAGGCCAATATTCAATATAAAATTTTGTAAAGAAGATATTTGAGAATTTTGAATTTTTTTTTCACTCTTTTGAGACAGATAACTTTTTTGATTCTGAAAAGGAATAAAATTTATCATTTTTATTTCCAAAACTAAAATTTTGAATTCAAAATTGAAGAATTAATCATTTTCAAAATATTGAGAAATTATATAAAATTTTAATGCTTAGAGTGTACTTTTATTAAAAAAATTCTTTATTCGAAAGTTTTAAAAACAAAATAACTTGTTTTTTTTTATTGGGAGGACAAGGGTAACGGAGAGGGAGAAAGAGTGATAGGGAGACTCGAATCGCGAATCACTTGGATGAGGAGCTTAATGAGATGATACAAAACTACTAAACTGCCAAGTCTCTTCAAATAACTTGCTTTTAAACTTTAAATTTCTCGAGTTTTGAACTGTCTAAAAATAAAAGCTTACAAAATGAGACTTTTACAGACAGGGATTTTTCAGTTGGCAACAAAAAATTTTCCAATATGAAAACAGAAAATTTTGGTTGTTTGTTCTTTTAAAATGTATATATATTGAAACTTACAAAATTTAAAATTTTTTAAATAAAAATATAACCAACTCACCACAAATTATGAAGTGTGATTTGGTATAAGGTCCTATTTTGATTACTTTTTTAAGGATAATGACCAAATTCTAAATTATTATTCTACTAGATCTTATTTTTATATATTGTACCTAAAATGCCATAAAATGAGTCTATACCTTTCCCATTGTAGTCGCCATATAAATTGGTAACGTATATTTTTTTATAGTAAAAAAATTTAAAATATGTAATTATAATAATTTTATATACATCAAATGTTTGAGCTGCATATATAATTATGGTAAATGAATAGATATACCTAGCTAGTTACAAATTGTATATATTTTGTTTTGGTAATAGGATATACATAAAGATTTACTTTGGTAAACAGTTATATTCGTTAATATGGTATCTAGATATTCTCATTTTTGTATAGTATAATTATCATTTCACATAACATCAAATCTCATTATTAAATATAATTCTTTACAAATAACAATATTATTATTTTTTGTAATAAAATTATTATATTCTTATTTTCTCATTTTTTATAATAAAATTCTTATGACGAATAACAGTGGTACTATTTTCAACGACAGCTATTCTGATGACGAATAACAATGCTATTATTTTCTGCAATAATGATTCTCATTCGTATATAAAACAAATTAATAAGCACAACAAATAGAGGCTTCTTATAGCTATATTTTAATTTTTTACAACAAGTCCATAATAATCATGTAAAGAAGTCCTAAAAAATATACAGAGTTATTTTCGATTGAAGATGATATACCATATCAAATCATTGATCATATAATGTAATTATCATAAATGGTAAATCAATAATATTCGTACTGTTATATTTGGCTAAATAATTATAATAAAATATACAATTTTCGTATCTAAACTATATACGTAATATGTATATATGCATTCAATTTTCATAACAAAACATAAGGGTATAAATGTCCAAAAAAATATTAAATATTTAAATAAAAATTTCATGGAATAAAAATTTACTACATAAAATTTATCTCAAAATATCCTTAGAATAATTAACTCTAAAAAATCTCGTTTGATGATTCAATTTTATTTTATAGTATTTTAGCTTTTTTACCTTTTTACATAATTTTTTTAAAATATTTTTTTAGAAGTATCATATTTTTATTATACATATTTATTTTTTATAAAAATTACATATTTAAAATTTATTCGTCAAAATCTATCACATAAGAACAAAATTAAATACAAAATTATTTCAAAACAAAATTTAAAAAACAGAACAATTTTAAGCCAAACTTTTTATTTTTATTTTTATTTTTTGTTTTAAATTCACTTTAAGTCAAATTTCTTGATTTATTACTTTTTGACTTAAAATTACTTTTATGATTCATTAAATGAACTCTTTACTTATTTGACTTAAAGTGATTTTAAGTAAAAAAATTTAACATAAAATCAAATTGCCAAACGAGGCCGAAATTTTAGCTGATTTGGGTAATTAAAAAGTTAGTTTTTTCTTGTTTTTTAAAAAACTATTGACAATAATAATAAGAATTTTTAATTTTTAGTAATTTTACTTAGAATGTGAATGAATTTTTTAATATTTTTAATAACTATGTCTACTTTGTCCCGTTTTCTAAACTTTTCAGCATGTTTTCCAAGTTTTTTTTTTTTAAAGAATGAAACACATTTTTTTAGTTGAATACAGTAATGTCATTTTTCTACAATAACTTGTAAGCATGTTTAAAATGGAGATAAACTTTTTTCTTCTTAGATAAAAAGAGAAAAAATAAATAAATTCGCTTTTTATTATCCCGCCAAAAACTAGCCCCGTGTTGGATAATCGTTTCTTTCGTTGTTTTATATTATTTATCTTTGTTTTTAATTGATTTTTTATCGTTTAATTAAAATTTTGTACTATTTTGACTCTTCTTATCAAAATGAGCTAAAAAAATAAAAAACTTAAGTAAAATATTTTAAAAAATCAAAAAAGATAAAAATAATCTAATATAAGACAATGGTCTAAATTTCATATTACCTATTTTTATCTTTAATAAACTTAAAATTTTTTTTTTTATCATTTTTAATCTCTAGTGATTCAAAAAATTAAAAACTTTTACGAAAAGGGCCCTATAAAAAAATAGAGATCCGCCCCTCATCCAATTGTAAATTGTAAAAATAACAAATTTTGATATAAATAATAAAAAAAAATTTGGCTTAGGTTTCATTTAGAAATTTTGTTTTCTAATAAGTCTCAATATAAGATTAATATTTCATTATGTCCTATACATTATTCTTATACCAAAACTACCCTCCATCCTCATCTTCACTTCCACGAACAACATTATTTATCTTTTTACTACAGCAGTGCTGTCGTGCCATCGCTGCCACCATCAAACTTTGTTTTTGCCGACCAAGCCTGCCGCCTAAGTCATCACCATTGGCATCAACTCCAATCGTTGCCGCTACCATCGTCAACCATCAACGCCCTTGTCACCATCCAACCGTCACTGCCTCACACCCGAGTTGCATCACTATTGCACCCACCGCCATCACCACCCACGGTCGCCGCCGCCTTCATTGACTCCTTCTACTGCCACCAGAAACTTCATTCCTACCGGAACCCTAGCTAACCTTCCTTTTTCCCATTTCGTTGTCCCTGGTTCTTCTATTTCGGAATAGATTTGTGATTACGGAGGTGATTTAATAAGGTTTTGTGATTGAAACGAGTGGTGGTGGAGGGAGAGATGGGCAATGAGGTGATGAAGAAGGTGTCAGAGGTTGGCATCGCAGCGGTGGCAAAATCAAACATTTTACAATATGTCATTTCTTGTTCATGGCGAAATACGTAATTTTTTCATGGCGAAATGAGACATTTTACAATGTCTATGGTAAAATATCTTATTTATTCATGGAGAAAAATCTCATTTATTTATGATGAAATTAAACATTTTACATTGTCTATGGTGAAATATTTTATTTGTTTAAAAAATATCTTATTTTACATAACATGAGTCATTTTAAAATGTCTCATTTTTTCACCAATAATTCTTCTTCATCTTCAAGCTTTAATTTATGCTTTTTTCCAATTTTAGAAAACCTAAAAGAGCATAGTGATTTGAATCCAAAACTGGGATTTGGATCTAGATTAGGACCAAGATTCAAACCTGAAAAATTCCCTGTTCGTATCGACAACATCGGATTTGGTTCTAGAACTTCTACCCCCTGTCGTTGTTGGCAGCACTGACAGTGCTGCCACCTTTTACCTCTATGTCGCTCTCTTCCACCTTTCTAACAAGTTTCGACTCCTCAAGGCATACGAATCGCCCCTCCTCTAGATCTCTTCCTTGCCACTCACGCACACACTGTCAAGACTGTCCTCTCCTCCAGTGCCAGCCTCATCTCTTTCGACGTCCTTTTGCACCTCACTTTCCTTTGAGTTATCGTCATTGATAGTGCCGTAGTCAACTATATCGACCACCTCGAGTGCCGTCGAGACCATGAAAGTCTCAACATCACCATGTTTGTGGGGTATATTTGTCTATACAAACAATAAATTTAAAAAATAGAATTTTATGAAATACTTAAAAAGTAGTTAGGACTAATAACAAAGCAAGACCACTAAATGGGATATTGAATTAAATTTTTTAATTTTTTAAAATAAAAATAAAAATAAAAACCTTGACTGCAATTTGCCAATGGAGTTCTTCATGTACCAATTTTTCAGGGAAAAAAAAGTATAAAGGAAAAAAACAATCAAGGAAATGAAAAAAAAAATCAAAAAATTAGTAAACAGTATAATTTATAGGTCGTTTACTGTATTTCATCTAGTATAATATTTCTTAACGAGTAAAGTCATCATTATAAAAGTTTTGACACGCAAGGTCCTTTATTGATGCATGCATAATTTTTTTAAAAAAAATATTATTTGTACAGATAAATTTATCTGTCTTATTATAAGCACATATAAAAATTACAAATAAATTTATCTGTTTTATTGTGAACACACGTATAAAGAACACATATAAATTTATCTGTATTTTTTAAAACATATATAAAGAATACAGATAAATTTATTTATCTTATTAAAAGCACGTGTAATGTGTTATGACTGAATAAATAAATTTATTTATTTTATTGTAAATACGTATAAAGAATATAGATAAATTTATTTGTATATTTTTAAAATATATATAAATAACACAGATAAATTTATCTGTTTTTTACTGAAAAAATATGTAAAAAATACAGATAAATTTATCTAACTTATTGAAAATACGTGTAAAGAATACATATAAATTTATCTGTTATATTATCTATATTAATATATAAATAGATAAATTTATTTATTATTAAATATTTTTGCAAAAAAATACGCAGTTAAATTTTGCAGATTTTCGTTTATAAATTTTATATTTTAAAATTTATTTATTTATTTATTTATTACTTTGAGCTGAAATGGCCGAAATATATCTGGAACCAAAAAGAAGTTTAGCAAGGAGAAGCAAAAACCTTTTCTTTCTCAACAAGAAACGGAGCACTTACAGCTATAAATATCCCATCCCTCAATCTTCAGATCTTCTCAATCCTCCCCTTCGTCGTCTCCTCTCTCTCTCGTCGAGCTCCGTTCTAATCGAAGAAGATGAGTAACCAAGCTGAATCTTCTGACTCGTAAATCCCATCTTTCCTTGATCTTCATATTCATCCATATACGTTTTTGTTTTTTGATTGTGTTTTGTGTATATGCATATAATTCCAGTTATACATTCTTTATATTGAATAGTTCTTGTTCTTTTTCTTGAACTTTCTTGGTTCTTGATTGTGATTTTTTGCAGTAAGGGAACGAAGCGGGACTTTAGTACTGCAATTCTCGAGCGCAAGAAATCCCCCAATCGGCTTGTTGTCGACGAAGCGATCAACGATGACAACTCCGTCGTCTCGCTCCATCCCGACACGATGGAGAAGCTCCAGCTCTTTCGTGGTGACACGATCTTGATCAAGGTTCGAATTTTTAATTTTTTTAATCTCCATGAATTTGTTTTGATTTGTTAGATAAATTCTTGTGTAGTATTTTGGGGTTGGGTTTGGTTTGATCGTTCAGATTGTGTTGGAGCTATTAATATTAGGGTTTTTCCTTCCGGATTAGCGTTTGATTCTTTTCTTATTTTGGGGAATTCCTCTTTGTGGGGTTATTAGGATCTGTGAATTTGGTTGCTCTTGTTTGTGTGGAAGATTGAGATTTTAAAGCACTAACTCGTACAATTCTTTGATTGAAGTATAATGGGAATTCCTATGGCCCAAGATTTAGTATCGAACCTTGTTAGCGGTTTGAGGTTTGATAGGTGTGTAGATGCCATTCATTTTGGCGTACCAAGATGCCTCAGTATAATCGCATAGTCACATACCAATTATGTTTACTTCATGATGAAAGACAAATAATTGAATGATCTTGCGAGGAGGGATTTGATGGGCTGGCTCCGGGGGCAGGTGGGGAAGCCGCCACCTAGGGCCCCCAGATGTTTGTTAAAATTTTGGGTCCCCACCTAGGTTTGAATTTAGGATAAACATAGTTAAGTTTGCTACTTGTTATAACCTAATGTGTATTACAAAATTGGTAGATATTTGTTGTATCTCTTTGTTCTCAAGTTGGAGACCTTCCACTTGTGTGTTTTTTTATTTATTTTAAGTTACAACAATTTCACAATGTCAAATTATTCCAAGCCACCTAAAATCTTATATACAACCATCACTTTCTAATCGTAAACTAATAATTTTGATTTCACTAATTTACGGTCCTACATGAAATTTAAAAAAAAAAGATATTTTATTGTTGAAAAGCTTTTGATACATAAGCTTAAAACTTTGATGTATAAGTGGTACTATGTTTATTTAATTTTTGTTTGTAAATTAAATTTTGTTGAAATATGACTAAAAAGCATATTTTGTCTATTTAAATCTTTATAGTCAAATTTTTGAATTCATCTTAAAAGTTATCGGGGCCCCATATTATAAGCTCGCTTAGGGCCTCGAAATCCTCATGTGCGGCCCTAGATTTGATTCAGGACTAATGTTATCTGGCTTACCTTGCCTATTGGGTTATGAGCATACCTGAATTGGGCCTATGTAAGGGGAATCTAAAGCTTTGAATTGTAGAATGTCTGTTTCCTCATGTGCATGCGTAGAAAGGATACGACACAAGCTTTGTTTGTGGACTCATATGTTATATTCTTACGGAGGCAATTTTTAGGTTCCAATGGTTTGTTCAGTTTTTGCTTCTTCTTTTTCAAGGTTCTTTATCAATGCACTCGGGGTCATTACAGCTTTAATATTTGTTTTGCCTGGAACTTATTGACTTGGAAACATTCGTTTAAGTGTTTGGTTTTGCCAATTTTGTTGTTACGTGTTTGTGCTGGTGTATTTGGGGTTCTTATTGTACTTTTTCCCCCACCTTTAGTTCTATTTGGC
>JAULJZ010186604.1:0-21602 GCA_032270985.1 Heliamphora pulchella | reverse complement strand
CGTCTCTCTTCTGAAAACTGAATAGGTTGGCAGCATATATAGGTCTTCCATCATAGAGGGGGGATTACAGGGGAATCAATAGCCATGAATGGTATTGATTTTCAGGATTCAATTACCAATTGAATGGTCAATTTAATTGCAATTGAATTCTGCTATTGAATTCTGGAATTCAATGGCCAATAAATTCACAAATTCCAATAATACCTGCATGAGTATATGACTAACTGAGTCATTAACAAAATGATTTCGTTACTTGATCGCACTTTACTTTACAGTGATTTACTTTTCTATCAATATGATATGACCCGATAAAATATTCAGCCATTATATTAAATATATGTATCTTTATCTACCCTAGCATCTTATCAATGTGCATTCTTTAAAATTAAAATCACGTTGTTACGCTGCCCAAATTTTAATAAAATTCTTTTTTTGGAAAAATTGTTATAGTAAAAGATCATGCTGTTATGTCGCCAAAAAATACAAGAAATGACAACAACAAAAAAGTGCAAAATTCGATTAGCCAAAAATCATGTCTTTACACTGCCTTTTAATCATTTTTTCACATTAAAGAACAAAAATGCTTTTTCTTAACAAATAAAAAAATCAAGCTTTTCTTTTTATCGGGTTTTATATTAAATAACAAAAAAATTCTTTTTCTTAACAAATAAAAATCAAGCTTTTCTTTTTATCGGGTTTTATATTAAATAACAAATAACAAAATAAAAATCAAGCCTTTCTTTTAACCAGGTTTTATATTAAATTACAAAAAAATGCTCTTTTTCTTAACAAATAAAAAATCAAGCTTTTCTTTTTCAGGATGCATAAAAGTTAAAAATAATATGTTAAATCGAAATATTAATAAAAAGAAATTGATACTGGAAGGACAATATTGAGTGCATAATATCTTCCCAACTTGCAACAGTAAGTTTCCAACCTATTTCTCGTTTGTTCGCAGACCAAAACAAGCCATTTCAAATTGGGTCTAGCTAAATCGTTATTTCCAAACAAAGACTATTTTTGGGCATTCTGTTGCCGTTTTCAACATTTAAAACTTAATTTCTAAACCTTGCTTTGCAAGGTTTAGAAACTCAATGTAAGTTGGTGACTTTAATTTTTCAAGTTTATGACCCGATAAACTAAAATCCTCAATTGTGTCGCATTTTATGCTTAAAAGATTTTCTTTTTGGGATTTTTAAAAGAAAATAAGAAAATCTTAAAACCCAAAAAAAATCGAAGCGCGACACACATATGGAACAAACATCTAGAATCTAATGTCCAATCTAATTTTTTCATATCTGAAGTAACTACGAGCACATCTAATCCATATAATTAATATTAGGAGTGGGTATCGTGTCGTGTCGTATTGTATTCGTATCGTGCCATATCAGGTTTGTGTCCGAAATCTCTTAACACTAACCCTATCCACTTAACTAAACGTGTCACTTACCCTAACACTAACACTAACACAACTCGCTTATAAACATGTTAACCTATTTATAATCTGTTTAATAACAAGGTTACATTTTTAATTTCAGACATATTTCAATCATAAAATTACATAAATATAATAAATAAAAGCTCTAAACAATCTGTAAAAAGTATTTAAATAATTTGATAAAAAAACATCAATCCATACATAAAAAAATTCCATAATTCAAATAATTGATGAAAAAAAATTTACGAAAAATCAACTACAAAAACACCAGCATAATAGTAACAAGTTTTCTAAAAGATATTGGTTAAACATTTTATTAATTTGGATTCAGTTATACATTAACAACATTGGTTGAACATTCCATTAATTTGGATTCAGTCACATCTTCATCTATTGTTATTTTTCATAACAACTTCTACGAGCTTTTTTAATTTTATTTTTTCAAGTGCTACAGAACAATAAAAATATACACATAAGAATTTATTCGTTTTTATTTAAAAAATCACATATCGTTGAAGGGACCAGAATTTCAGGATACAATGATAGTGCATACGAATCGAATTAAACACTGCGCAAGACATGATCTACATCTTTTTAAAAAATTGTACTGCACTAAATCGTCTGGACGGACGAAAAACCGTTTAGATAGAAAACTTTACAAAAAAATAATATTTTTTTCTGAATTCCGAAAACTAAAACTCAGTACACCTACAAAGCAGAATATGGATTATACCTGCGTGATCCATCTAGTTTGATCACGTTTTAGCTTTTAAAAAATTAAAGTTTCAAGATCAACGAAGCGAACCAACAATCTTGTCTATGCTTAGATCTTCTTCTATATTCCTGGATACCGAAACAAAAACAGAGTGTGGGCTTCAATCTTTGTTGTTTCAAACCCTTTCTGGCTGTCTTCCCATTTTTCTGGTTATCACAGATACGTGGAAATCCTAGAAGATTGAATGTTATGTATCACATGCGTTATGGCAGTCAAGATTATAACGTCATATAAATAGGCTACAATAGGGATCTAAGGAGTAAATAAGATACAGACTTCTAGTACAATTAGGAAAACCCACTTCAATTTAGAAATAATTTCTTAAAAACATAAATTACAATTTATACCACTAAAGAATTATAATTGCACTTTTTGCCATATTCTCAAAATCGAATATACGAGCTTCTGTTATTAAACACTTATCTATTCTCTTCCACTTTAAGATTACAGATACCCATCGATTAAATTAAATTATTAACAATTATATTTAATCGACTTCTTCTATAATTTCTTAAGACCTTTCGATTAACTTATTTAATATGCTCGATTATAAAATTCACCTTCAGAAAACACCAAATATACGTGCTAATAATTATTTTGGAATTAAGAGTATGAGCACTTAACCATATGATGTAAATTGATTTATATAGTCAGTATAAAATTAATTTTTTTAATTTGGTCCTCTTCAATACACACAAAATGTACTAGCACAATGTGCCGGAACAATAGTCAAGACTATTACTGTTCCTCATAATCAAGATAGATCTACTAAAATACTGTACTACAGTCATACCAATGGTCTAATTCCATCTAAGACTATGAACCAAAATTTATATTCTTCAAGAACCGATAATCTCTTCTTCTGTGTGTAAGCCGAACTCTACACACTGTATTAGCTACTACGTAGAATAAAAGATACTTATACACAATATTAAATAAATAATGAAACGCATATATTGCTCAAACAAATTCCCATTAAAAAGAAAAAAAATAAATTTTATTTTTAAAAAAATTAAATACCAAAATTCAATACATAATTTTTAGTATACAATCTTAACAATAACCCCATATATAAATAAAAAATGTACATATAATCGGGTTATACATGTGTTTTTAATGAATTTCGAATTCGTGTCGTGTTTCGGGATAACACGAAAATTAAACGTGTTTAATGGGTCATTTTCGGGTTACACGGGTTCAACACTAATCTAACTTATTTATTAAATGTATTATCAGGTCGTGTCATTTTTTTATTTCATGTCGAAATTGTCGACCCTAACCCTCTAATTTTGTGTAGGGTTCGAATCGTGTTAACGTGTCGTATTAGAAATTTCCTCACCTAATTAACATCTCAGTGTTTTTAGAATGCCTGCAGAAAAACTATGTTTTAATAGTTAGAATTTCTTTTTTATAAAATTCTAAGGTTTAGATTTTACTTGCCGAATGAGATTCCCGTCCATTTTCAGCCAGCAAATATTTTTCAAAATATATATCATTGCCAAATCCTAAAACTCTCTCTCACTTCTCTCTATCGAAGCCTCTCTAAACTCTAAAGACTATAATCTCTGTTACGCCGCTGCTGCAATTCAGCTGCCATTATGCAATGCCACCTCCATTACTGCGCTACCTCCTCTGCTACATTGTCCTCGCCGCTGCTATACCGCCATGTTGCCTGTATTACGTCGTTGTAGACACCCCAATCTGACCAAGACAAATCTTAAGCAACCATTTCAAATGCGCCTCAATGACGAAAAAATGATAATCATGCCCAATGATACTCCCAAGCAAGCAAAGATCACAAATATGGCTCAAAACCCCAAGACCTTAAGCCAACCTTCAGGCCGTGATATCCTTATCTTCACAGTCGCCACCTTTTTGAAAACTCTAAAACATGCCATATCCTTACTCTCCATACCGTGACCTTTTTGAAAACCTTAATTTAAGCCGTGACTTTCTTTATCACAGCCGTTACTTTTTATCCAAGCCGTGACTTTTGAAAGTCACGACTGTCCTTTTTACCACCATAAAGGTAGTGGCCTGTACTGCACAAAAGCAAAAAGATAGCGACCGTCGCTGTTACCCCTTTTTGGACAGGTGATAGCATTCCAGAGAGTGTCTGGTCTCCCATCTTGCCTATAAATAAGCGTCGTTTTTGCACAAAAACAAGAGAAACTCAACTTGGATAACAAAATTCTGCAGAAATCCATTCCCGCCTAATATTTTGATATTCATACCGTACTTTCTGAGCCTCGTTTGTGTTCTTACTTGGCTTGGAGGAACCCTTGGAGTGCGTATATTGGATCGGAGGTGTCGTATTCTCACTACCGATGATCCACTCGAGTTGGATATTCACATGAGGTAATCTTAGGTCCTACGACTCTTTTTAAACCTTCATTCTCTTTTCCCGAGGGTGTCATGGATAAAGTTTCCATTGTTTTGTTGATTGTTTAT
The DNA here is from genome assembly GCA_032270985.1 of Heliamphora pulchella. Taxonomy (NCBI): domain Eukaryota; kingdom Viridiplantae; phylum Streptophyta; class Magnoliopsida; order Ericales; family Sarraceniaceae; genus Heliamphora; species Heliamphora pulchella. The sequence continues at coordinate 16,938 of JAULJZ010186604.1, read as the reverse complement.
CATTCATTTCAATAAAAATAGTTATTTTTTTAAGTTTTCATTATTAATAGTATCTTCATTGCCTGTAGTTTCATATATTCACATTTGTTAATATTTTGTTTCGATGCACATAAGCACACCGAACACATTAGAAGTTTACTGAGGTTCTGGAACATCACGGTCGTAATTTTTTATGTTACGACCGTAGGTTCTGTTAAACCCATAATGACGGCCGTGTCCTTTCTATAAAAGCCGACACATTTATGCCTTTGCATATAAACGGCTGTAATATTCTGTTGTTACGGTCGTGACATTATTTTAAGGCCAGAAATGTAAAAACTCTTTTCAAAGCTCTCTGCTATACGCTTATTTCAAGTTTATAAGTCCTGCTATTGCTCTGTTTGATATTTTCTTTTTCCATACCTCTGTCTAACTTTCTATTGGGTAATGGATAATAGATCTAGCCTAAATTTAATGGGTCATGGTCTCCATTCTATATACCTTCATATTTGCATGATTTTGAAGTTATGTAAATGTTACGGCTACTTCAATTCTATATACCTTCATATTTGCATGATTTTGAAGTTATGTAAATGTTACGGCTACTATCTTTGCCTTTATATTTTTCACGACCGTCATCTCCTTTGTTACGGTCATGTAATTTTTGAGAGATCAGTAGCATGTAAATATGTTTTAAGTTTTCTGGTATTCATTTTTGATATCCTGTATATTCTTTTTAGAGTTATTGCTTGCATAGAAGATGAAAGATAGTAGATCTAACCTAAAACTAATAGGTTATGGTCTTTGTCCTGCATGTCCTATCCATTTGAGCCTGTTTCAAGCCTTGTGCAATGCATATGCTCTTTCTGTACCTCCTAAAAACCATAGCCGCGATATTTATTTGTAACGACCGTGAGATATTTTTATTATATTCCTCACAGTAACCCTATTTAAGTCATGATTGCCTGTTCTGTGACTATATTTGTCACGGCCACAACATTTGTTGATATGGCGGTGAGTTTTTATGTATGTCCAGTAGCTTAAAATAGTATTTAAATTTTCTCTTTTTTTTTGTATAACCTGTTTACAACATGATAGGAGCAGAAATATTAATGTATGACCCTTAGAATCTTACTTGTTCGTTAGCCACTTATTTGCATGTTTTTCGCTTTGCTTTACTCAAACAATATGTGTAGCATATCTAAAAATAATAACCAAATTGCATGACCCTAGGATTATAGTCAGATTTTTATTTCGTTGCTTGCTTTTGTTTGAACTCTCTTTAACCTCTCGTTCTGTATGTGTTACCTTTAAAAATTTTATAATAAAAACCAACATTAATAAAAGATAGGTCAACCTCACGGTTGGGCGAGAAGGATGCCTAACAACTTTCCTTCTCGTACTTTAGCTCCCAAATCCTCTTTTTTTTTTGTTACGCTTTTAAAAAACCCACAACATTTTTTTGTTTTCTTAAAAACCAAGTGGTGAGTGCATTTTTTTTGTTAAAAACGTGCTCGGATATCTTGAATTTTCTTGTTTTAAAAAGAAAAATGACATTTTTCTAAAAATAATAGATATCCGATGCACCGTTCCCCCACCTCGAAAACATCTGCAACCATCACCACCACCAATACATCATATCCACAACTAGCTTAGTCAAGCTCTTTATCTTTTTCATAGATCTATAACTTTACAGTTGAATTTTAAGCTTTTGAAATATCTATTTTAAGGAAACAAATTATAAGAATTACCAAGTTTGATATCAATTTTGTGTGAGTTTTTTTCTTCCTAATTTTGGGTTTTCTTTTTTTTTTTTTTCTTTCCTATTGAATTGGTCTATGTATGTATTTATATATTCTGTATATTTATGGATTTCGTTTCTATTTCAATACCCAAATGTGGAGGAAGGTCCAAGGTGAGCGTGTGGTGAATATTAGGATTTAATCCGTCAAAAATATTTGACTTTTTATGGAATAAATAGTTAAACTTTAATATATTAATCCGAGTTCAAGTTTTGATTTTTAACATGACTAATTTTTGTAAGACCTTTTTGTAAGGTGTTTAATGAAATTTGTTAATTTTCTTATCTTTTTGACATGGTAAGTTTTTTAATATTTTATTGCTCTTAGTAATTATTTTGTTGTTGATTATTGTTCATAATTATATTGATATCAGATTGTGTTGGAAAGTGCCTTTAGGCACGGGCAATTCGTTAGTTCTTAATAGTTGGAGTCCTTTACAACCGTAGTCTTCGATGATTGTTCTTTCCCTTGTCCGCCTTGTACTTCAAACAATTCTTCTTTAGATGACTTTTCTTATCAGAATAGTAACAGATCACTTTGTAACCTCTCGGGTTGAAACAACCCTTCTTCTTGGACACCTCTTGTCTCACTATCGTCCTGCTTCTGAATTATCTACAGCCTGATGCAACCATGATCCCCTCTTCCAATGATTTGTCACTCCTCTTCTTCAACATCTCATTAGATATGATAGCAACAATAACCTCATCTAAACCAATGATATATTTTTAAAGCATCAGTGTTGTCCTTAGATACTACTATGATAAAGATAAGAAACCAACAAGAGAATTGTTTTATCTTTGTCCTCGATTTTTGTACTAATAGAATTCAATTTCGTCAATATCCAATTGAACTTGTCTAAATGCTTCATATAGTTCGCTTTCTTTATCATTTGAAGTGCATAAACTATTTCTTTAAAGACAATAGATTCGTTAATGTCTTCGATTTGTACATGCTCTGCAACTTAGTCCAAAGTTCTACCAGATTGCTTTCGTTGATGACTTCTGGGAGAGTGTTATTACAAGAATACAACTTAATCGTACTATTAGCCAAGTCCCCTATCTCTTTCCACTTTACATCTTTCATCGTTTTTTATTTTTTTAACTTCTTGAAAGCTTTGATCAGCTCCTCAAGCGTTAAATTATTCTTGTCTCTTTATTGCCATAAGATAAAGTTATTGTAATCGTTATATTACTCAATCATGAAACCTGAACTTGTTACTGCTAGCCATTTATTTCCCAATTGCCTCTACAGTGCAAACTAACGTTTCTATCCTTGTCGCCAGACATGTAATTTTGGCCCGGCTCGACCCAACTGTGGCTCAAGCAGATCAAGTCCGGTCCTAATCCAACGGACTCCCGTCAAAAGTTTGGGCTAGGCCGGGTCAGGCATTTTGGGGAAGGAGTAAACTCAAGTCCAGGAGTTGTAGGCTCGAGCTTGAGCTCGGGCTCGGTCCTCAAGCTTGAGCCACGAGCCAAGCCAAAAACAAGCCTTTTACGGGCTTTCATTTTTTTTATTTTTTTAAAAATTCTTTGAGTTGTTGTATAAGAATGTAAGATTATAAATTATTAAATTTAGACTTTATAATTTAATATAAGTTTATTCATTAGCTTATTATTTTATTATAAGTTTATAGTTTATTATAAATTTATAACTTTATAAGTTTATTAGTTTGTTATTTACTAGTTAGTTAGTGTAATATTAGTTTATTAGTTCATTAGTTTATAAGTTTATAGTTTATTATTATTTTATTAGTTTATTATAAGTTTATAGTTTATAAATTATTAAATTTATAATTTATTATTTATTATTTATTATAACTTTACTAGTTTTTATAAATTTATTAGTTGATTAGTTTATAAGTTTATAGTTTATTATTATTATTTTATTAGTTTATTATAAGTTTATAGTTTATAAATTATTAAATTTATAGTTTATTATTTATTATAACTTTACTAGTTTTGGTAAATTGATTAGTTTATAAGTTTATTATTTATTATTAGTTATTAGTTTATTATAAGTTTATACTTTATTAGTTTATAAGTTTATAGTTTATATATTAGTTTATATATTATGTTAAATTATGTTACAATAAATACAATAAATTTATTATAATATATAAATAATTAAATATATAAATTTATTATAATATATAAATAAGGACTTCAAGCCAAACGAGTTGAGCCCTGGGCTAAGACTCAGGCCTCGGCCCGATCCACGGACTTGGAAGGCCTGAGAGATACCTTCTTTCCAAGGAGGCAAACCCAGCAACAAGAGCAAGGAATTGTAGCCGTTTCTTTACTCTAAAGATAAACTTAAAATGAAAAGCAATAGAACATTCCAAGATCAAATCTGACACCAAAAGGAAAAAGAAAATTTGTTTCCAGGGTTAAGGATCTAAAACTCATCCTAAGTTTTTTTTTTTTTTTTCAAATAAACTATTATAAATTGTAATTTGTAGTAGCAAATGCTTAGAAAATATACTTACCTTATTACAGAATTATGAATTAAATTTTTTTTATAATTTATAAATAAAATTAGTAATAAAAAATTAAAAACTTACTCTTAATACTTTAGCGGAACACACTGCTATATATTTGTGTCTTGAGATTGGAATCAAGTGTGTTCCCAAACAGGTCTTCTCTTCTTCCTCTGTTTTTTTAACTCTCAGCCAGATCCAGCCATGGCTTCCGGAGCAGCCAAATCCACAGCATTCGCTCTCCTAATCCTCAACCAGATTCTCTACTTCATCGTCGTCATCATCTCCGGGTGGGCTGTCAATCACGGGATCACCAGAGCTCGCGAAACCGGTATGATTCAAATGGTGTTTTTCACAGCTTAAGGCACTGTTTGGATTTTTTTTTGGCTTTTTTGTGTGTTTTTTTCCATCTTTCTAAATTTTTTTTTTGTTTTATCGTTCTAGTTTTTTTACTTTTTTCAACACGTGATGATAAAACAAATCTATGTCTAAATGGTTATCTCATCAGGCCTATCAAAAGAATACTAGATAGCTCCTGGAACTATACAAGTATATAACCATTTTGGCTAAAATTGAAAAGAAATTATTAAGGCTCCTATGTTTGGCTTAATTTTTTTAAAAATTTTTTGCTCAAAAATCTTTAAAAAAGTCTATTGATTTGGACTAAGTTGGCTTTTTCTATATTTTTTTATATTTACTTTTTTATAAAAAAAAAAGTCAAAAAGTCAAAAAAAACCTTTAAAAAAAGCTAATCCAAACACAAACAAAAAGCTTTAAAAGTAGCTTTTTCGTCTTATTTGTTTTTTTTAATTTTTGGATCAAATTTTTTAATTTTTTATAATTAAATACATTTAAAAAATATTATTGTTTGAGCTACCTAAATTTACTAAAAACAAAAAAAAATCATATAAAAAAAGCTATCTCCGTGCCTAAATTGTAAGTTTTAGTTTGTAATTTAGTAAAGAGTTTAAAAAAATTCAAATAAGTGTGTTTATAATTTGTGATTTTAAACTTAAAAATATATATAATTATTATTTACAAATAATTGTTAGTAATATTTTTCATCACCAGTATTATATGTGCTTTAATAATCATTGCAATTAATCTCTTATATATTGGGTTAGTAACATATGAAATCTATTAAACTAATGTAATAATAATATATGAATTGAAGTAATTATATATGAGTTAATAAATGAAATTTGATAACAATATTGCACGTGTTAAATAAGTTGTTATGATATAAAATAAAAGTTATTAATCCATAATTAATTTTAATTGATTAATATTACATTGCATAGTATTATGTTAAAAGTTAAGATTTATCATATATCTAATAGTTTTTAACACTTAATTATTATCAATATCTTTCATCGCTAATATTAAACGTATTTTGAAAAATTAAAAGCCTTCAATCTTTTGAAATTAATTATTGAATCCTTTTTGGAAGCATAGTACCATTTATACAGTATTTAATATAATTTTTATTATTAATCAGAATGAGATTATTAATTATAACTTTTTTTACTAAATTTAACAAATGTTAAAACAGTCAAAAAAACATGCATTTTTTTTAATTCAATTAATTATTTTTTATTAAACTTAGTCAACCTTGAAATTTTTGCATCACCTTGATTAACCCTAAGTTTAGAGTAGCTTTATTGAGAGGCTTTTTACTTAAAAGTCTCTTTAAAAGTCTACTTATTTGGTTTCAATTAGTTTTTTTTACATATTTTTATATCTATTATTTTTTTATAAAAAAAGCCAAAAAGTTAAAAAATCTATAAAAAAAAACTAATCCAAACACAGGCTAACTTGATTAGTTCGTGGATCAAATTAAAAATTTAGGTGCAAGTGTCAAATATACATGTACTTTTATTTTTTTGTGGGTTAAGCAAAAATAAAGAAAATCTAACTATTATATTTTTTAAGATTTAATAAATATCATAGGAGTGCACAAATAATTATTAATGATAATAAAATCGATATGTAATCTACTATGTTCAAATGCTAACCAAATAAAAAGTCAAAACATTTGCGATAACTAATTGTCATATAATTAAAGGGCAAAATTATATAATTTGCAAATTAAGAAGACAATTGTGAAGATCAACATTTTTTTGTTAGATTCACATGTTTCATGGTAATTTTGTAATTTTCTAAAATGCATAGAAACAATTAAGTACTTTTAACATAGGTAAATAAAAAATTATAAAATTTTCATGTAATCCACCATATTCAATTACTAACCAAATAGAAAGTGAAAATATTTATAGATAACCAATATTCATATAACAAAGGAACCAAATTATATAATTTGTAAGGAAGATGGTTGGGAAAAATCTACCTAAGTTGTTAGATTCACATGCTTTAGGATAGTTTAGTAATTTTATAAATAAATAAATAAGAGCATTTAAATAATTTTGACATTAGTAGAAAAAAATTACCGACATATTACTGGCACGTGAGCCTTAGAGGGGTTGAAATCCTATTTTATTTTTAAAAAAAGCTTTTTAAGATTTAATTTTATGAGTTTGTACTGAGCTCACAATAATTAGAATTATTCATCTCATGGCTCACTCCGACAAGATTATTCACTTAAAAATTTAATTTGGCAAATATCATTAAGTATATAAACAAATAATATTTTATCTTACAGAATAAACGATTTTTATTCAAAATAAATAATTTAGATTTAAACTATTCATTTTGAAAATAAAATATATATTTTTATGTATGTATCTTATTAACTTAAAATTTTACATGAATAATCTTTTAAACATAATTTATTAATGAACGGCTCAAATTATCACAGTATGTAATATAATTCGAAAAAAGTTCTTTAACTCAAGACATGAGAAATAGATTTCGTGACTTCACCATAGGGATGTAATTTTGGCCCAAGGTTCGCATGCGGCCCGAAGCTAGCCTGGGCCTATTACTATAGTGGCTCGATTCGAGCCCAGCTTAGGCCCGAATCCATCCAAGCCCGAGAAGGTGTGGACTGTGCCTGAACCTTTCCCTTGGAGCCCAAGCCCGTCCCGTAGGCCTGAGCCCTGAGCCCTGAGGCCTGGGCTGAAATTTGGTAGCTAAGCCCATAAGGTAATCCGACCGAGGTTCAACCTTATTATTTTTTTATATTTTATTATATGCAAAAAAATAAAAGTATAAAAGTAAAATAATAGTAAAAAATAATTATTATTAGAAGCTTGTATTTATAAAATAAAATAAATATAATAAAGACCATTGTTTATTAAATTATAAGTTAGTTTATAAATACATACTTATAATAATTATTGTTTATTAAATTATATGTTAGTTTATAAAAATAAACTTATAATAAATAATTATTTATTATGTAAATACCATTATATTTTAAATTATAAGTGAGCTTAAATATAAACTTATAATAAACTATTGTTTATTAAATTATAAATATCGTTGTATTTAAATTATTATATATTGAAGTAATTGAAAAAATAATAATTATTATAAGCTAGTTTATAAACTAAAATAATTATAAGAAATACATAAACATAGTATATAAAATTAATTTTAAAAATAATAAAAATTATTTTTTTTATTGAAAAAACTTGAGCCCAAGCCCGTGGCCCATCGCCCTGGTCCACGCCCAAACCCAAACCCGTATACCCCTAGGCCCGGATCAGGCATGGGCCTTGACCTCCCCCTCCAAAAAAAAAAATCCAACCTACCTCGAATTTTAATGAGAGCCCAATGAGCTTCGATTGGGCCCGGGCCAAACCGAGGGAGTGGGGGGGCCGGACCAATTCTGCGTTTTTACTTCACTAGTTGGTGGATAGGAGAAAGTTTGATCATCTCTCGCTTTTTATATTAGTAGTTTTTGACACGTGCACTTGTGAATAAATTTTTGTTGATATACAAATATAATTATCAGTATATAATTAATTTTAATTATTTATAAAATTTGATAACAAACATTATGTTGCAAAATATCATATTACAAGAGCTAAAATTGCAAATATGTGTAATTATTATTCATAATTAATTATTATTAATTTATTGTATTATCAACAATGCATGTGCTTTAAAAATCATACCAATTGTTTTCTTATATAAATTGCATGGGTAATAAATGTAAGTAGTGAAACCTATTAAACTAATACAATAATAATATATAAACTAAAATAATGATACATGAGCAAATAAATAAAATTTAATAAAAATATTATTGTGTGAACGAAATAAAAGAATAAATTTATAATTTTTCTATTAATTAACAGTAAAATTGTATTCTTACTACAAAAGACAATAGGAGAAGAAGCTTAGGCTTTGCTCCGGCTTTTTAATGTTTATAGTAATTTTTTTGGAGAAAAAAAACAGCTATTTTTTTAGAAAATTAACATTTTATCGATGGTGGTAATGATAGTAATGGTTGTGAAGGTGGTGGTAGTAGTAGTAGTGGTGGAAATAACAGAAGTATTGGAGGATGCGATAGTGGCGGTGATGGTGGTGATAATAATAGTAATGACAATAGTGGCGACAACGACAGTAGTAGTGATAGTAGCAACGAAAATATTAGTAGTATATTATATTTTGATCAAAAAAAATTTTACTTTTCATAAAAAAAAAAAAAATTTTCAAGTAACTTTTTTTCATAGATAACTACTTTTACGGGATTTACAAAATGAACAATTCAAATTATTCGTTTGAATAAACAGTAATTTGTTTGATTCCGCTTGCAGCATCAGTCCTGTCGATTCCAGCTCATATATTTCCAATATATTTTCCAATCGGCAATATGGCCACGGGATTCTTCGTCATCTTCTCCCTCGTCGCGGGCGTCGTGGGGTTTATCTCCTCTCTCACCGGCATCCATAACGTGATTCAGTGGAATGCTCCTAGCATGCATGCGGCTGCAGCCTCCTCCCTTGCAACTTGGACACTCACACTACTTGCCATGGGGTAAACAGACAAAAACTTTAAAAATAACACGTTTTACACTGCATAAATCATTGCGTCCTCACAAATGCGGTGACTCCACATCAATGTAGATCCAGTAAGTGTCGTGCCCCTTATAAATAACATGCTGCTGTGTTATTAAAGGGTTCAGCTCCTGAATATATTTTAAAAATTAGATTAATTCATTATGTAGAGCTCGTTGAGTTTGTTATTTATATTAAAAATATGATAAATTACACCTACATCTCTTATATTTAAAAGTAATAACACTGGCACCCCATCTATTCTCTGAAATATTACTGCACTCATTATATTTTCATTTTTGTAACACTTAGTTCCATCCGTTAGCTTATGTTAACTGAGCTAACGAAAAAACATATCTGTTGCGTAATAGTTGTATACTTTTTCAGTTAAAAGTCTAAATTATTCATGAAAAAACTAATTTATATGAGTGTTGAACTACAAAACTAATTTTTTGGCTCAACATGGGATATTTTAAATCAGCTTTTATATTAGTTCTTTGGCTCAATACTCATATAAATTAGTTTTTTCATGAGTAATTTGGACTTTTAATTGAAAGAGTATACAACTGTTACACAACAGATATATTTTTCCGTTAGTTTAGTTAACAGAAGCTAACGGATGGACCTAAGTATTACAAAAATAAAAATGTACGGGAGTGCAGTGAAATTTCAAAGAATAGATGGTATGTCAGTATTATTACTCTTAAATACCATGAGTGTAGGTATAATTTATCCTTAATTATAAAATTAATTTGATATCTGTACCTATACAGTTAGCATACATTTACTTACGAATAAATAAATAGTAAATATAATTTTTTTTAAATTAGTTAAACAAATATTTTTTGATCACATAATTACAAATATCAGATAAAATTTATTTTTTATAAGGACAACAAACTCGATGAGCTCAACACGATAAACGAAACTAATCATTAAAAAAACATGTGAGAATCAAAGCCTTAAGGGCATAACAACATGGTGATTTATGCAACGTGACGTGCATTGTTTTTGACCAAATTGGATAAGAAAAGATTTTTTTTTAAAAAAAAAGAAAGAAAGAAATTCTCCTTTTTCTTTGCTTTACTTGTTACTACTAAAATTTAGACTTTTAGCAATCAATACTATCCGTTGCAAAAGGATACAAACGTCGCCAATACTTTATTGTGACGGCTTTGGGCGACATTTCTTGTGACCTAACAAATGGGCTGCCGCCATTTATAAAACCCACAATATTTATATGTCTATACATATTTATACTATTACATTAACAAAGGACATTCATTGACCTTTTTAAAATTTGAAGGCATATGGACTTTATTTTATCCAAAATATTCTTTTTTTAAAACTAATTTTATTTTTAAAATTTTGAGAGTATATTTGAAAATTACATTACTTCATTACTTCTATTTTTTTTGTAACTAATTCGCTTTTAGTTTACAAATTTATAACCACTTCAGTTTTTTTTCTTTTTTTCCCTTTAATTTGTTTTAATTTAACACTTTTATTACAATAAATTGAAAATTACACATACATCGCGTTTGCCATGAACTTTAATATATATTAAAGGAGAACTCCCACTTTGTGTTACATTAAATTTAAAGTTGTGTAAACATTTTATTTTGCCCAAAATAATTTTCAAACTTTATTTCCATTACTTAATTTATAAATTATAACTACTTATAATTTAAAAAATGAACTATTCTACGACTTATCCTTTTTCAACTCAGAGGCGACGCTAAGTGTAGACTTGTTGGGTAAATTGACTCCATCAATTTTTTTTTAAAAAAATTATTATTATAATAATTTTTAGTTGGTATATAATTGACCTCACTTAAAAAAATATAATTGATCCCATAATAAAATAAAACACTATAATTATCTTCAACACATTACACTAAATTATTTTTTTAATATTTTTATTCCGAACATAAATAATATATTCATAGTTTCTTAAAAAGTTATGATACAAAATTTTACAAATTACAAATTTAATTATATAACTACCATAATAAATTAATTTTCACAATCATAAATATGCAATTCAAGAACTTAACAACTGTTTTGTGGAATTCAATATCAAGTTAGTTCTTTGTATGATTTGATTCAATTATTGCTTGGTCGCATAAATTAGAAATGATATTTTTCATACTGTTGACAACTAAACTATTATGTACCAATTTTAAAATATAAAATGTCATCGGATACAATTGTAAAAAGTTCATATATTTATAATTTTTTTGTTAAAACAAAAAAAAAATTATATTAAAAGTGTATTTTACTTATTAATTGATACGTGTAATTTAATTTGTAGTATGCCGATAATAAATTATTAATTATTAATCTATACTATTATAAAGAAAACACTAAAACTAATTTGAAGCCAACCGAAGTTTTATATTCCCAATTTACCCATCATTATGTTACTTAATTCCTTGAATTTAATACACAAAAAATAACTGTAAGGGTTAAAATAGTACTTTTCAAATTTTTTCTCTCTACAATTTTTGCTTGGGAGCAAAAATTGTAGAGAGAAAAAACATCTCGCAAATTGATCTACCAGGCTAATCTAATTATTCTTTTATTTTTATAAACGTTTGCTTTACAATTTACTTATCTATGGTATGGTTTAATTTTACTCATTGTTTATTGAAATACCATTTGTGTTTGGTTTTTTGTTTTTTGATTCAATATAATTTGACAGTTTTGCTGGTATGAGTTGATTTTAATTTTTAATTTATACATAATTTGAATTACACACGCATTGCGTGTGTCCACACCGCTAGTTAATATAAAAGTTATTATCTTATAGAATAAATAAAATTTAAATTTTTGAATGACCCATCAATAAAAATTTCTAGAATCGCCGCTGTTCCAACTGTTTTGATTCTTAAATACGTATGCGTGTTGTAAACCCTAGTATAAATTATTGAGATTTTTTTTTGTAATTTATTTTTGTACAATAATAATAATAATAATAATGTGGAACCTAGAGCATGCTCATTAATTTAGCTTTTCCTATCATCACTCTTTTTTCTCCCCTGTGCAGATTGGCATGCAAAGAGATTCATCTAGGCTGGACAGATTCAAACTTGGTAAGTACATATTTTGTATAATAATAATTGAAGAAATGACACGTGTATAATTGTGTAAGTTTTTTAAATATATATATTTTTATTTTTGTTAATGTTTTTTTGCGTTAGTTCGAACTTTTATATTATTTGGGTCATATTTAGGATTATTGCTTATTTGCTTAGTTTATGTTATTTATTCTCGCTTTTAATAAGTTTTTTTAACATTTAGTTAAACTAAAAGAAAAAATTTTTGATCAAAATTTTTAAAAAAAATTAAAAATATAAAAATAGGCCAAAATAAATTAATAAGTTAATTTTTATGTTACTTATTTTCATCTTTAGTAAAAAAAAAATCATCTTTTGATTAAAATTTTTTTATTTCTTTGATTCATTTCTTCGAGACAATTCGAAAGAGTACAAAAATTTAGTCGAATTATAAAAAAAAAATATTCATAAAAAAACCAAAAATAATCATAATCTTTGAAATTTGTCCCAAACAGGGCCTTGATTTGATCACATTCATCACGAGATTAAAAAATAAAAAAAATGGACCGAATTCTTAAAAGTTTGAAAAAGACAAAAAAAAAATGCCAAAAACAATAAAAAATAAGATTGTTTTTCATTTTTAATAAGCTTTTGCAAATACTGATAAAACATTTTCTCTTTTAGGTTTCTTGTAAGTAGAGAAATTTTAAAAATAAAATAATCAATCAAAATATTAAAAAATTAATCAATACAAAAAGGTATAAAAAGCACTAAATAAGTATATATAAAAGGCCAAATTACTCTTCTTAAAATAGATGCCAATGGTAACAACTATTAATCATTGACAAAATTATTATTTTAAAATAAAAATGTTAAAAAGTTTCTTCGCAAGACTTTTTCATAAGCAAATAAAGAAGTGACTTATAATAATATGAATAAGCAATTTTTCTTTTTCTTTTCTTTGAATTTGAAGTCAATATTTTTTTTAAAAAAAAAAAAAATAGCTTATCCAGTATATTATCATCATTTTATTTTACTTTACCTTTTCTTTTCCACCACAAATACTAATCCATATATAATTTTAGAGGGTATTTGTTAAAAATTATTTATTAACTTTTAGTTTTTATCTCAGTAAAAAGTTAATTAAAAGTTTTAAGTAGGAGTGTATAGAGAGTTTTTTACTTATAATTTTTAGTTTTAAATTAACAAACACAAATTTTACTTTTAAAAATTATAAATTTATGATTGTAGTCAATATTTGTAATTTTTTTCTAAAATTACAATTATATCTTTTTAGCTATAATCTTTAAATTTATCTTTAATGGCTTAGAAAAGAATTGTAACTCCATTATTATAACGAGTTGCAGCGTTCTTTGGAAACCATCATGATACTAGTGAGCGGGACACAGTTGATTTGCCTGGGCGCCATTCACGTGGGAGTTGAAGATGTGATCGCAAGACAGAATTGGTAGAGAAAAAGTCTAACCATCAAATATGATTTTCGCCACTGATATATATATTTACAGTAATACTACGTACACAGATAATCAAACACAGGTTAATCACAGAAATTAGATTCAGACAATTTATTTATAATGAAATTTATAATACTTATCAATTTCAATATAAATGAATGGTCAGAATCAATTTTTTGTAATTTTTGTGACTGATTGTTTGTGTAAAAAGTATTTTTCATATTTACATATCAGCAGTTGAAATCAATGAATTATATTTTAACCTTGAAAATTGTGTGCTTAATTTTTTTTTCTCTTTTGTTTTGTGTGTTTTAAGAGGGTTGCAAAGGTTTGTTGAGTTCCATTGCTATCACAGGGTGTGTGGAAGTTGTAAAGATTTATGTTCTATGCATGATTTTATAAATGTCAAGTTATGGTCTCGTTTGTTTTTAGTTTAAAATTGAGTTTTTTAACATTTTTATTTAAAATTATATTTAAAAGGTAATTGTCAAATCATAATTTTTTTATCTGTATAGTGGCTTAAAATTATTTTTTTGGATAAACAAGTTTTTTATTTATTTGATTTAAAATAAATATTTAAAAAGACTAACTTTAAGCCATCGTAATATTTGAGCGTACAAGAATCTTGATCAAAAGAAAAAAGCCAATTTTCTAATCCAAATGTTTCGGATAGCTTCTAAGCCTGTTTTTTAATAAAAATGTCAGCTTTTAAGTTATTCTGTTTGGTTTTAAAAAAATAGTTAACTAACTTTTTATCCATCTCTTAATTTAAGAAAAAAGTCAATACATAACACAAATACCCTAACTTTTTACAAATAAAATTACTATAATATCCTTACTTAAAAAAATCAACCATACTCACAAAAATCAAAAAAATCGTGCAAATATTTCAAATATTACAACTTAAAAGCTAAAAGTAAAGCTATTTAGACATTTCAATAAAAAGTAAAAAAAATAAAAAAGCTACTATAAAAAGTTATCTCAAATAATTTAACTTTTTTTATTCTTCTTTTTTTTTTAAAAAAACTAAATTTCTTAAAAACTAAGCTTTTTAAACATCCCAAACATGTAAAATTAGAAACTCTAATGTTTAAACATTTTAATTGAGGGTTATTTCATCAACAGTATAGATTAACAATCTTGAAGCAACATGTTTGAATAATCTTATTAACCGATTGCATTTGTTAAAAAAATAAAATAAAATCATGGTTAAGGAGAGCCCATTTTAATCCCAATTTGAAGAAGGGACACAAATTGCTATTAATGGAATGAATATCTTATCACAACTTTTTAGTCCCACCGTCCAACTTTTTCAAAATTTTAATTAATTATGTGATGAGCTGAAATCTCATCACATAAGTTGAAAAATCTCGTTTATAGACTGATTTGTACTAATTAATTTTTTTTAATAAACTAAACGTCACAAATGAAGCTAACCAATCAATCACATAAGTAATAAAATAAATAACCACAATCACACACGTGACGGTAATTTTTACATTGAAAACTCTAAATCGAGTAAAAATCACGAGACTACTCCGGATCTAAGAAATCAAACATTTTATCAAACATTGGTTACAAAAAATCTTACAACCCCGACATTGCACCCACAACTAATGGTAGAAAGCATATTTTTGCCGAATCCACGTGTACCAACTCCTGTGTTTAACGGTTACTGAAATCCATCACCGGACTTCAATGCTGACGAAATTCTCCACCAAACTTCAACACTTGAGAATCCTCTCAAGCGACTCTAAGAACACGAACAGATCGTTGAAGGTTTGAATCCTTGATGATTGACTTGATTACGTGGAAGCTAAAGGGTCATCAAGTTGTAAACTAACTTGCTGTGAGTATGCAGAATAATATATGAGGCTCTTTGGCGGTTAGGAATTCTTAATATAATAATGAAGCACCAAAATATGAAATTCTAACTGTCCTATTTATAGTCGCTTGCCAAAATCCTAATCCGTTGACAGTAATTAAAAATTGTCCCCGCCGCTGACCGCTCGATCAGTCAAACATTGTTCTCTGTAATTTTTGCAGACTTCTCAGATACTAAGAGTTGAATTTGACTGCTCGATGAACCGCTCAATCGGTTTGTCGAGCGATCTGATACTGCTTGCAGCTTTTCGACATTTTTTACTCCTTTTTCGCTGCGCTGCAATATTAAACCACAATTTTAAAAAAACAAGTGTCAAAATATCAACGAATAAAATATAAATAATTTAAATAACAATCTGTCATAGATTTTCTAAATTAAAAACGAATTAAATCAGGGTTAAAATTCCTAACAATCTCTCTCTTCGGCAATTCTATGACGAAACCCAACAAGCCAACTAATTCAATAAATTAAGCTAACAAACCAATATAAAAAAATACTGACACGATACAAAAGAAATACTTCCACAAAATACACACACAAAAAAATAGATACTCCTCCTCAAACTAAACTCTCAAAAAAAATATGGCTGCCCTTCAACCAAATAAAAAAAAATTAGCACTCCTCCTTAACCAAATCTCATTAACACTCCCCCTTAACCAAATCTCCAAGCCTGTAAACCCTCAATCTCCCCTTTTTTGTCACGAATTGACAAACACAAAAAAATAAATAATTTTTTGAGTAGAGAACAAGATTAAATAAGAAGTACAGGACTCATGCACATTCTACATGTCTGAAACTACATAATTTAGTCAAATTGATCAAAAACATACACAGAGTCCAAGATAACGTATATACATATATGAACAAACACAATCAGAGTAAATTCTATATGAAGCAGTGTGTGTGTAACTTGAAACATCTCCAGACTCCAAGATCAAATCCTATATGGGATCTATATGGCCGAGTCACATTTATTTATCAGAAATCAAGGAAGTCACAAAATCAAACCAACTTTGACCAAATTCACTTTATAAGCTAACTCTCCCTCAACTAAAGACCGCAAATTTTTCTTCTTTTTCTTTTTTTTTTCTCATGCTTTCATTGGCGGCTTTCACACTAGTACGAACAAAAAAGTAAAGTTCGCATAGGTAGCCAAACAAACAGAAACAAAAGAATATGAAAGTTTAAACATTCAGTTCAAGTGGGTCGCCACTATATGGTTATTGTGTGAAAACTTTTGTCACACCCCAAACCCGGGGAACCCGTGAATCAACCCAACCATCCCGCATACAAAGGTC
>JAULJZ010186594.1:0-21603 GCA_032270985.1 Heliamphora pulchella | reverse complement strand
TAGACTCATATAAGATTGCACCCTCTAATGAATCAAAATAACGAATATTAAATATACGCAAATCAATAATTATTTCAAGAATAAGAGAATAAGTACTATTCATAATAACCTTGAACTATGAATTAATTTATATAGTCAGTATAAAATTAATTACCCAAAATGTCCCGTTCAATACACACAAAGTGTACTGACATAGAGAATCGAAATAATAGACGACGCTATTATCAATTTCCCGTAAACAAATTAGGTCTACTAAAACTCTGTGCCACATTCGTACCGATGGTATGTCTATTTCCATCTAGATTATGAACATAAAATTTATATTCTGTAAGAACTTAAAATCTGATCTTCTATGTGTAAGCCGTATTCTACACACCAGATTAAATACTATACAGAATATTAGACATCCATGCATAACAAAAAAATGATATGCATACATTGCTCATAAAAATTCTTATAAAATAGAAAATTAATTTTATTAAAATTAAATTAAATATTAAAAATATAATTTTCAGTATACCAACCCTAACAAATTATTGTTGTATTGCTTGATTCAAACTTAAAACTCTTCAAACTCTCATTTATTATTCATAACTCCAGCTCTTGTATCTCATCTCTTTACTTCTCATTTATTGCCAATCTTTTTCGTAAAGAGAGTGTGTGGTAATCATTAAATCCTCCTATTTATTGTATCCAAGGGTGAGCCACCATTTGTCTTTTGAGTGAGTGGGTAATCTTATCAAAGAAAAACTCAAGAGATTAGAAGAAAACAGGGGCGCGTTTTTCATAGGATCGTCTTGAAGTTGTAAAAGGTTTTGAATGCACCCGTAAGCATTCTGGATTAGTGAGATTCTCAAGGGGAGTATTGAGGACTGGACGTAGGCTTGGAAGTAACAGAACCACTATAAATCTTGGTGTCTGATTCATTTTCTCTGTCCCTAACCTCTTTAATACTTGCATTGCTTTATTCTTTATTTATACTTGCTATATTTGTTTGCAATATTAAAAAAAATTTTAAAAAAATTTTTAAAATTATTATTATCTTTTTAAGACCCAATTCACCCGCCCTTTTGAGTTACCTAGAACTAACATCCTGCTTATGGGAGTCGAAGCTCCACCTCTTCGTCAATTGCGTCGCCTGTCGATGCCCTTGGCTCCTCAAAACTTGGCATAAAACGCCACGAGCTAAAACTCAGAGAAAACAACATAGATATACAAGTTTTTTTCATGCAGCAAGTCACATAAAAACATAAATGTTTATGGTAGGAAATATAGCAAAATGATGCATGGGTTTAGTTACTAATCAAAATTTAAACCTTAAATTATTCTAGGCTTGTCCAACCAAGGTGAACCATCCTAACCTTGATCCCAATCATCCAAACAAAGTCTACCAATCGGTTATAAGTGTTCCTTCAACCGTGAGACAACTACATAGTCAAACTAAGTATCCAACTGGGTTATTACTGACAATAAGGTGTGGAGAATTACATCATCGACACAGTCTAGTCATCGGATCTGAGGTCAAGGTCTAGTACGGGATCGCGATATTTCTAACTTCTATTATTTCGCCACCCGATCCATCTTTCACCATATTTTTAAATAACCGTGCATATATCACCGAGGTAACTGCCCCGAAATAACAATGGCATACAGCCGCGGGGAACCACCACAATTATCACAATACCAAATTTCATGGAACACGTCACAACCCTAAGGTTCAATTTCATCATCTCCTTAAAATTTTAGTTCTCGTATTTCCCGACCCAATGAGATGAAATACATGACAATACGATAAAAATATAAACTTCAATTTAGAAAAGAAATCTTATGCCAAGTATATAACTATTAACATGCGAAGATAAATGTAAAGTCTATGTTAACATGCTTAAGCTTAAATAACACATTAATTAAGCAACTAAACTCAACCAAGCTCACATTTTAATCAAATCTAACGCCAATAATCATGTAAATATGTTAAACTCAATACCATGCATCACAATTATCGAAATAAGGCATAACATAATCATAGGACATTAAAGGGGGTGACTTAAACACAAGCCCACGATATTCACGTTTAGGATTTTGATCTTCGCTACTATTTTTTTAAAAATATTAACTCATCAAGATAAAATCTAAAAATTGGTAGTGGGATGTTCGGAACACTTTTTGTGAAGAAGATTATTCTGTATTTTGCCTCTAAGACCTCGATTTTTTAAGAACAAAAATGGGTGACATAAAGTGTGCAAGCTTTAGCATAACAATGTGTTTTTCAGTTGACTTTAAAACATAAAAACAAGGACTTACCCCCACTGAGAAATTTTTATAATTTTTACATAAGTAGATATTTAAGTTATGAGACTCTAGGACTTGACCATGCTCAAAAAGTATTTATATTTTTTTTTTAATCAATTGTCTACTAAACAGTGTTTGAATTTGGCACCTTTTGGAAGAATCAACACAGCACTCTCTACACTCAAGCTTTTCAAGGGGTTCCAGTGGGGATTGAAAGATAAAAGAAATATCTAAGTATCCTCACTAGTTTCATGCAAAAAGTTTGCTTCTACAGAAAATGGCGTTGCTGCAAAGTTATCATTCCAGATAGCATTTTTAGCTATTTTTGAACCCGGATTTTAAGAATATGAAAATAAATGAACTAGATTCAAAAAAATTCATGCATACATAGAATATCAACATGAGATTACAGTAAAAATTTCAGAGCTTTTACTCAAGCTTAGGCCCAGAAAGAAAATAGAAGAAGCTCGAATTGTTCATAAAAACATCTCTGTACATATTCATGCCTAAGCAAGATTTTGGCTCTTTGACCCATAATCCATGCATGTATGGTAATATTCTTCTTATATATGATTTATTTAAAAGTTATACACCATTTTTTAGAATAAAAAATATCAAAAAAATAATAGATGATGAAAAGTGAAAATAGAGGTGGTTTTTGAGACTCAATACCTCATCTCATGACATTTGAGTAAAGATCTTGAGCCCTTGAGTTTTTTTTGGAGCTAAGAGACCAAGATTGTGAGAAATAAATATATATATAAATGTTGTTCCTGCCTTAAAATAGGGCTAGAGTTGTTAAATGTTGAAGAAGATGAAAGATGAACACCAAGAAATATGCTAAAACATGCAAGAACACCAAGTCTCCTTCCTTTTTCTTCCTCTCTCTCTTTCTCTCTCTAGCTTTCAAGACCAACACTTAGCAATATTTTGAAGAAATTTTCAGCCTTGGAGAAGTGGTGACTGAACCATGGTGGTGGGATTCTTTTAAAACAAAAGTTTTTGTTGCTAGTGGGAGACTAATGATGTGTTGTGTAACAATGAGTTGACACATTGCTTGGCATGTGGGAAGGCTTTTTCTTTTTATTTTCTTACATTTTCACTCCCCCAAGGCGTGGGGTTCGGCCATGGCAGATTTGGAGATCAAAATTTGAACTTTGGGTTGTTTTATTGATATATTATAGCTTTGGTGATATATTTATACTATATTGTTCAAGAATTAGTTCAAAAGTTAATTTAATGTATATTTTTAATCATGAATCTTATGGAATTAAATTGATATAATAATTTTAAGCTTAGTACTTTATTTGTATAATTTAATTTGATAATAATATTGTTTAATTGTGGTAGTTGGACTAAATTAAGTCTTTTGTATAATTTTAGGACTTGATGTATATTTTTTATTATCTCTTTACTAATTTTGAATTAAATTTATAATTTTAGGTTTAAAGTCTTAATTTCATAATTTAATATTAATTCACCATTATTTAATTTATTATGTGATAAATTTTTGGTTAATTTACGTCCTTTTATGATCATGTGAAATTTTGACTTAAAGTTAGTTTGATCATTGTATTAGAATTTTATAGGTCTTTTTATAATACTAAATACATATACATACATCTATATACATATACTTGATTGTGTGTTAGAGAATTAAGTTAGTAGATTTGTCCTAATGGCATATTTTAATTGGGCCATGTCAATTTAACAATTGAGTTTTAATATCTTTTTTTTAACCATTATTATTAAATTTGATGTTACGGTTGTCACTACTATTTTTTTTATTTATTTTAGCTACTTGATTACTAATTTTATTGTTATTACTAGTATTATCATTATTTATTTATTGTCATCATATTTACTTTATTTATTTTAGATGTTATTATTATTATAATTAAACTTTGTTTTATTTTATTTATTTATTATTATTTTTAAATAACTCTTCGGGTTGGGAAGTCACATTCGTGTTATAGAGATTGGTCCTAGGTTCAGGCTCCACGTTAACTTGTTAGGATTTTTATTACGTGGCAATCCTAATTAAATTAACTAATTTACCGTCACTAATAAGATACCTAAAAGTTGGGTACTTACAATTAGGCCACTATTGTTATTTATCCAATCGCAATTGAATAACACATACTTACGACTATGCATGTAATATAATTCAATGATATCAATGACTATTCCGTAGTATGTGGCATCTCCTTCATGCAAATTCAAATCTCTAGCTATTATATAACTATTAGTCTTCGCTGTCAGTGTGACACCACTATTTTGTGTTTTTTTTTTTCGCTCTCACGCTATGGTGTAATACCTAACTCTATTTATGTTATACCCACTAAAACTAGTTGTCATGTCATAAGGACTTAATGCCAAATCTACAATCTCATCCAATACTTGCATAGACCCAAAAACATGTAACATATGAACCTATATATACATAATTGTACAAACATGACTATTAATGATTGTCATTAAAAATGTAATATAAGTTTTCATACAATATAAGACTTACATAGTTTGAAACCAATATGGAAATGTTTCATGGTGAATGCAATCAACTTCACGATCTCTAATACAACAATTACCCTGTATAAGGAACTCACAATGCTTCCTACATTATTTATGCAATTTGTTAATGGAATGTAAGTTCTTAATACGTATAAAATAAATAAGTGTAAAAATGAATATGAAGTACTTACTCTCGATATGAGATAACTGAATCAGTATTAAATAGAATATAGCGATGAGCCTATTTCTTTTGTATTTCACTAATGGTGAACTTTTCTTCTATTCCTAAAGGACAAGGACAACCCCCAACGTGCCCAACATTATTCCCACCATCATAATTTTTAATGGGTCGACTTAACATGATGAGTCGACTTATTCCCACCATCATTATTCCCATTAGCTTTTTTTTTAGGTTTTTTGACTATTTTTTAGATAAAAAGGTTGATGTAAAAATATGTGAAAAAAGTTAACTGAGGCCAAACAAGTAAACTTTTTAATAGATTTTTAAGTCAAAAGCCACCTAAAAAAACTAGTCCAAACATAGGCTAAGTACCCTTCTGCAATGAATCCTTCTGGGCAGGCTCGGTTACATACATATGACTTAAGTGTTATAAGGTATCTACACAAATAAATGGTTAGTATAAGTGTAAAAATAATATAACATTGAAATTTAATGGCCAACTTTGAATCATAGTTTATACACATATCTTTCAATGTAATACTTCCAACAGTATTGCACAGGACCACCAATCTTAGCCTTCTCAGCTAAATGAATAGGCAAGTGTTCCATTTTGTCAAAAAATAATAAAGGAAATATTCTTTCCAAATGACAAATAGTGAGTATAACTCGATTATGAAGGCAATCTAACTCATTGAGTTGTATGACTTTTGAGCACAACTTTCTAAAAAAATTGCAAAGCTCTATTAGTGGCCCACTTACTTTTTTGGGGAGTATTCTATTTATTGTTATCAGAAGCAATTGCTCCATTAATATATGACTTGTCAGAGTTGTATACTAAAAATTATGTCTTTTAATGTTTTTAGTATTTAATTTTATTCTTTAATAAAATTATTTTTTCATTTTATGATACTCTTAATGAGTAATATATGCACTTTCATTATTTATTTAATATTATGCATGGGTGTCTTTTATTTTACACGGTATTTAATTTGGTGTGTAGAGTTCGACTTACACACGGAAGACCAAATTATCGATTCTTGCAGAATATAAGTTTTTGATTCACGGCTTAGATGGAATTAGATACACCATCGGTATGGCTGTAGCGAATAGTTTTAGTAGACATGTCTTGATTGCGGAGAACAGATAATAGCGTCGCCTATTATTCCGACTCGCTGTGCTAGTACACTTCGTGTGTATTGAATAAGACCACATTAAGATAATTAATTTTATACTGACTATATAAATTAATTCACTCCATAATTATTATGAGTGTTTATACTCTTAATTCCAAAATAATTAATTATTTGCGTATATTTAATATTTGTTATTTTGATTCATTAAAGGATGCGATCTTTTTACGGGTCTATAATCCCAATGAGTTGGATAATGATATTTATTATATGGTAAATATTAATTATTAACGAAATTCACATCCTAAAAATTCAGGATTGATAATACCCCTTAAGGAAGCTTATAAGTTTTGACAGAGCCAAATCATGTAGGTAGATTTAAATATCCAGCAATCCAATAAGTTAACCAGAAGGTCTTAAAAAATTTATTTAAGAAGCCGATTAAATATAATTATGAGTAATTTAATTTAATCGGCGGATATCGAGAATTTTAGCATAGAAAAAATAAATAAATATTTAATAATTAGAGCTCGAATATTCGATTTTGAGAACATGGCTAGGAGTGCAATTATAATTAATGTTTTTGTGAAATTGCTTATATGATGAGGTGAATTTTCATAATTACATTGGGAGCCCAAATCATTTACTTCACAGGTCCCTATCATAATCTATTTATATGCAGTTATGCAGCCCTAGTCACCATATATCATTGAATACAGTTAGGAATTTCACGTATTCTCTTTGTGGCTAGAGAGGATTGTGAAGAACACGTTCAAGATACCCATACTATAGACGTGTCCTAGCATTCAAGAATACAATAGAAGGCTTAGATTTGGAGCTTCATCTTAACGTCTACAACCGCGAACGATTCTAAACTAAATGTTGTTGCAGTTACCGAAATCAATCCTACCAAATTTCATAAGGTATAACTCTAATCTAACTTTGGAAATATATATCGGGTTTATTTTGATCGTTTAATATCAAAAAATTTTAATCTAGAGCCGATTTTGGCGTTTGTCTATCTAAATTTTTTTGGCTTAAATCATGTTCTAATCAATGGATCTTGACAGTTTTGCCTCCAACATAACTGTCATGACTCTTTAGCCCAAATATGGTGTGTTGCCTTACATTAACACACCGTAAAATGTTAGAAGCATAACTATCTGTAACTTTTAAGCATTTCAAAAAATTGCATAACATAGTTTTCTCTGTATTATCCATGGAAAAGCAAGCATGAGGCAAATATAGTTTGTTACGACCTCGTTTTTGGGGTTGTAGCGCCTTTCGAGTGCCCATTTCTTGAAGATCCAAACGAGCATTCAGATTGTCTTTTCCTTTACCATCAACATTTAATATCCTCCATAACACATTATCACAAACATTTTTCTCAATGTGCATCACATCAAGATTGTGTCTAATCAAATTCTCTTTCCAATATGATAACTCAAAAAATACTCTTCTTCTTCTTCCAATTGTAGAGTAAAGTAGTATCTCTATCATCATCTTCCTCGTGTATTCTCCTTTTCTTTGTAGCATGCAGATCATCTTCATCTGGCTTCCCAAATGTATTCACAAAGTTCATTGGAAACATAGCTAACAATTCAAGCCCAGATAATCGTGATGGACACGGATCAAATTCAACTGTTCCATCAAAAGACATGGAATCATATCAGAACTTATGTTTTCTATCTAACCATCGACGATGGCCCAAATAACACATCTTCCTTCCGTGGACCAATCGACGTGAACAAGTTTTAACAAGACAACAAGGACCAGCTAAACGACCTTTGTGCTCCAACCTAACAAATTTGCATATGCAGGAAAATCATTAATTATCCATAATAATAATGCACGCATTTTGAACATCTCATTATTTGCTGCATCATAAGTTTCTACACCTTCATCCCATAACTCTTTCAACTCATCCACAATGAGTCTCAAGTATATGGCAATATCAATTCCAAACGCCTTTGGGCCTATCAAAAAGCAATGATAGCAACATGTAAGGTTGTTTCATGCACAACCAATGGGGTAAATTATATCTCATCACAACAACGGGCCATGTACTGTGGGAAATGTTCATTGTACGAAATGGGTTGAAACTATCAGCTGTTAATCCAACCCTAACATTACGAGGAACACGAGCAAAATCAGGATACATGTGGTCAAAATGTTTCCATATCGTTGAATCAACTGGATGCCTCAATATTCCATTAGGAGTAGGATTCTCTACATGCCATCGCATTAAGGTTGCAGTTTTAAAAGACATGAAGAATCTTTTCATCCTAGGTATTAATGGAAAGTACCTTACAACCTTTAGGGAAATTTTTTCA
The DNA here is from genome assembly GCA_032270985.1 of Heliamphora pulchella. Taxonomy (NCBI): domain Eukaryota; kingdom Viridiplantae; phylum Streptophyta; class Magnoliopsida; order Ericales; family Sarraceniaceae; genus Heliamphora; species Heliamphora pulchella. Next base: position 13,153 of record JAULJZ010186594.1, on the reverse strand, counting down.
CTTTCTCTGTTAGCCCCATTCGATTGACCCTGAAATTGCTTGTATCTAAGCTTACGACAAACTTTGCAATAATCACGTTGAGAATTATTCCCCCAATACAACATACGATCTCTAAGGCATGCATGGACCTTATGGTAGTCAAGGCCCAAACCCCCCCCAATAGTTTTCTACTTATATTTCACCGTTGGGAAGAACATCTTTTAATAACTTAAGTAACATGGTAAAAGACTTATTACTCTACCCACTAAAGCACTTTATGTGCATCAATCGAACAACAAATGAAAGCAATGAAAGCTTTTTGCAGCCCGAATATAACTCTCGCTCTGCTTTTTTCAACAACTTGAAAAAATTAGTAGTGTCATTGTTTGGACCCTGCATACCATTCCCACGAAGATTATTAGCACACGTGTCATCAATAGGGCTTGCAGAAAAACTTCTAAATGCATCTCATAACATTTCTTGCATTTTATCATGCCCATCTGAATTACTTTGCCCATCATTATTTATAACACATTGTGTGGACTCCAATTCCTTCTTATGAAAAATCCAACATGTGTAACTTGGATTAAATCCATTCACAATAAGATGTTCTTTTACTATATCTATTTTGATAAACCTAACATTACGACACTTCTTACATAGACACACAATCTCTGTTGCCCATCTAAAATGTTCTTACATGCAAATTTCACAAAACCTATTACTCCTTGTATGTATCTAACATCTATCGATCCTGTTCAAGTTTATCCAACTCTTATCCATGAGTGTGTTCTAGCAATTCAGCTCTAAAACATATTAACATAATTATAAAGTTTATTGACTCCACAATCATAAGAACAAAGTGAAAAATGTTTATTTTAAATTAAATTATATACTACAAGGTGATAATGGGTAACATTGCAAATTAAGATGCAAAAGAAATATTCGTTAAATCTTAGCATGGCTGCAATTAATTGGCATAATTGTCAAACCTCAACTTAGTAATTTTGTAATATATGAACATGTATTATCACATTCAAATATTTGTTAAGAAAATACAACCCAAAAATAATTTTCCTTTGTTCCTTTAATTTTTTCTGTACGTGATCTACTCTACAATTTTTGGTCTATAAGTTGCCAACGGAAGCCTGATTGCATATTGCATAACATTAATACACCTATTACCTAAACCTGTCCTACCGAATAATATTCCTATTACCTAAACCTGCCAACGGAAGCCTGATTAAAACTTGGTACACTGTCAAATCCACTGCCTAATTCACCTCCTCAAGAGACTTTATTGATTAGCTGTCATCCCTCAACTGTGTTTGGACTTTGTAGTGTAATTTTTAATTTTATTTTTTATTTTTGATATTTTAGTTTTGTTTGATCACATCAGCATAAAGTCTTTAAAGTTAAACATTAAAAAGTTATTTTTTCTCATTTGTCAATCTTTTAATGTTTTGTTTTTTTCTGAAAAAATAACTTTTTAATCTTAAAAAATCGACAGATGAAAAAAAATAACTTAAATCTACTCGTTAAAATCTATTAAACAAAATCTATATTGAATATAAAATTATGTAAAACTAAATTCAAAAAAATTATAACAATTTTTTTTTATTATTTAAAGCTCTTTATGCTTAAAACTATTTTATGCCAAAAACTTTTTGATTTATTATTTTTTGGCTTAAAATCACCTTTCGGTTCACCAAACGGACCTTTTGTATATTTAGTTTAAAACAATTTTAAACAAAAAACCTAACTTAAAATCAGGTTACCCAATGAGGCCTTAGCCTTTTTACCTTTTGATTATTAATCTAATATATTTTAATATATTTTTAAAAATATTACAATTTTAATTATATAAATTCATTTTCTATAGAAATTATATTTCTCAAACTTACTCGTCGGGATCTGTCAAGCAAGATCTACCCAAAAATAAATAAATATAAAACTATGTGAGAATAAAAAAATTATAATAACTTTTTCTGATTTAAAACCTTTTTGACTTATTACTTTATATAAATATCATTTAATTTGGTCCACCTCCTCATCAACAGCCTAATTTACTGCCTCCCGTGACTTTTATTTTTTAAATGTCTTCCTTCAATTGTGTTTGGACTTTTTACTGTAATTTCTAGTTTTAATACTTAGCCCTGCAATGCCTCATGCTTACCAAATTAAGGCCTTGATTGGGTTATTTAAAAAGTTTTCTTTTTGTTCATAAGTCACTTTTTAAGTTGTATGTTTGACATTTTAATAAGGGTTAGTTAATTATTAGTTATATTTGAAAGTGAAAATTTTCGTTTATCGATTGATTTGCACTAATTGATTTTTCAAATCAACAACGTAAACAAATAAATAATAGATAATCAAGCAAGTAATAAAAAAACAATTACAACCACACACAAGAAGGCACAGGAATTTTTACGTGAAAAATCCCTAATCGAGAAAAAACTACGAGATAGATTCAGATCTAGGAAAATCAAACACTATAGACACGTTTTGATTACAAGAGATCTTACAAACAACCGTTGAATCCACAACCAACGAATGTAAGTCTACTCTTGACGAACCCACGTGCACCAAACCGTGTTTGACTGCCGATGAAATCCACCTCCAGACTTCAATTCTGCCGACAGAATCTACCACCGGACTTGATTACTTGAGAATCCACTAAAGATAACCACGAACTAGATCCTTTATTGCAAATCAACAGTAAGATCACACTTTTGAAAAAAGAAAATTAACAAAGTGGACCTGCTCTGATACCAATTAAAAATTTTGATTTACCAATTGATTTGCACTAATTGAATTTCCAAACCAACAACGCAAACAAATAAATAATAGACAATCAAGGAAGTAATAAAAAAACAATTACAACCACACACGAGAAGGCAAATGAATTTTTATGTGGAAAATTCCAAACCAAAAAAAAAAAAATCACGAGACCAATGCAGGTCTATAAAAATCAATCATTATAGACAAATTTTGGTTACAAGAGATCTTATAAACAACCGTTAAATCCACAACCTGTAAGGATCTGGTTTCTGATAATTTAAAAAGATTAATCAAAACATGTTAAGACGTGTTCGGTGGAATGTTTAATTTTGAAAAAGATTTAAAATTTGATCATGATTATTATTGTTGATAATAATTATATACTCGAATATGCATGAAAATTATTATTGTGGGTTGATTAAGCGGGCCTTGGGGCACCAAAACACAATTTGGATTATATACACTTTTTCCTTTCACGGTGTACCTCTAACCGAAGAACTGTTCGAGCGGTCCAGAGACCGATCGAGCGATCTGCGACAGAAAGCAACCTTAAGTTCGGGTTTTGAGCTTTTCAATTCATTTTTCTCATCTCCTTCTCTCTCTAGAAGTAAACCCTAAGTCCTAGATTAGTTTTGGGTGTCCCTTAAGCCTCCCTTGCTCATTTGGTGGTGATTTTTTACCTCCTCCCAGTTAAAACGCCATTTAAGGAGTTAGGTTACGTATTGAGAGCTTGATTTTTTCTCATCGGTGGAGATTTTCATGATTAGAGACTTGTTCTTCGTGATTTAATCACCTAAGAGGTAGAATCTATAACTATCTATGAAGATTTGTTAAATATATGTTATATACTTTAAGTTTATTCATAAGAATGCAAAAAGTCTATATTTTGAAACCCTAGGTTGTGGTTTGAGTTTAAAGCATGTTAAATCTTGTAATTTTGAATGATTTTTGAGTTGTTGGACCCGGATGGTCAAATTAATTAAAGTGAGGTAAATTAGGGGTTGTGTTAACCCATTGGTATGCTAATTTCATAAATAATGAGAATATGTGAAAATAATGAAGTAATGGGCTAAGAATTGTGAATGTACTAATTCTACTAAATATAAGTATTGATATAATTACTAAGATTTTTAAATATGTAATCTTATTTTTAAATTGAAAATTTGATTGTAACATATTTACTCTTATAGATAGAGTTCCATTTACTAAATTTCTTGTTTATAAATTTTATCATTTTATAACTTTCAATACATAAATTCATTTTTTATATAATTAATATTATTAAAACTTACTCATCGAGATCTATTAAATAAGACGATATTGAAAATAAAATTATGTAAATATAACATAATCTAAAATTTTGATAAATTTTAGGAGTGACTTAATGGTTGAAAATTCATTTGACTGAATGTGACTTTATGCTAAAATATAATAAAGCAATAACTCAAAAAAATTAAATTAGAAAAAACTATTATATTTTTAAAATTTTTACATGGTTTTATATTTATTTTTATGGGTAAATCTTGTTTGACAAGTCCCGAAGAGTAAGTTTTAAAAATATAATTTTATAGAAAATGAATATGTATAATAAAAATTATAATATTTTTAAAATTATATTAAAATATATTTTATTAATAAGCAAAAGATAAAAAGACTAAGGCCTCATTTGATAATATAGTTTTAAGTCAGACTTTTTACTTAAAGTTACTTAAGCCAAATAAGCAAGAAATTCATTTGGTGAATCGTATGAGTGACTTCAAACAATAAGACAATAAGTTAAAAAGTTTGACTTAAAATAGATTTAAGCCAAAAGAACTTTAAGTCAAAAATAAATTGTTATAATTTTTTTAAACTTAGTTTTACATAATTTTATGTTTAATATAGATCTTGTTTGATAGATTTTGATAAATAAATTTTAAAATTATAATTTTTATAAAAAATAAATGTGTATAATAAAAATTATAATATTTTTTAAAAATATATAAAATTATTTTACATAAAAAAGAAAAAAAAAAGCTAAAAGATTAAAAACCCTTAGGTTCTCAAACATTTTTTGACTTTTTTAACTTTAAGAAAAAGACAAAAAGCTTAGCTTAAAATCGGTTGTCAAACGAGACTTAAAAGTCAATAAGAAAAAAATAAAAAACTTAGGCTGACAAATGAGGAAAAATAAATTTTTAGTCTTTAACTTAAAAGACTTTAAGCTTGCTTACTTTAAGCTGATGACCAAACAAAACCAAAATACCAAAAACAAAAACTAAAACTAAGAATTACACTACAAAGTCCAAACACAATAAGTGAAGACAGCTAAACAATAAAAGTCACTGGAGGCGGTGAATTAGGCGATGTACCAAGCTTTAGTCAAGCCTAGATTAAAGCTTGCATTAGCATTTATTGTTGTGAGTGCCACAGGCACAAGTAGTTGGTTAGTGATGATACAAATTATCCTAGTGTTGCTACGGCAACACCAAAAAGGGGCTAATAGTTGCAAGATTCGGAGAGCTGCAATGGCAGGCACTAACAGAAATAATAACTTTTTACCTAATTAACCAATTAACTTTAAAATAAATTAACTTGTTAGTTTATAGAATAATCTTTTTCAATTCAGACAAGCATTTTACCTATAAAAAAAAAAAAACTAGCTTTAGAGGTAGTCACCAAATAGGCTCAAGTGAAAGGCCCAAGATTTAAAGTGTTTGGTATAATTAAAATTGTAAATTTATAAATTACAAACTAAAAAAAGTGTAATTATAATCAATAGTAAAATTTGTTTTTACTAATTTAGAGTAAAAAGTTTCAAAAAAAAAACAACTATAAAGCACACCTATTTGAATTTTTCAAACTTACAGCCAAAGCATCATCAACTTAAAGCCAAAGAATCTCAGCAAATAGCAAAACAGGAGAGAAGCAAGTTTCGTCTGATTCATCCAATTCATCCTCAACTTAAAGTATCTCAACCATTTCATCCTCAACTTCAATTATTCTAATTCAAAGAGGGGAGAAGCAAGATTATAAACATAGAACTTAGAGCAATTAAAGCATTCAGACTTAGTCATGGTTTTGGATGGATCTTGATCCAAAGACAAAGGAGTAAATAAAGCATAAAGGAATTTGCGGCGCTTGAATTGGAATTGCATTTCCTCCAAAAAACAATTATATATGCAAAAGTTACTCTTCAAATTTCAAAAACAAAAATGTCCCCACCATTGTGAAAATGACCACGCTCACTTTTGGTCCATGATTTAGATTCAGATAAAATCAACGATTTAGATAAAATCAATGTATGAAAGTGTAAAGCAAGGGGCGTCAGTATGCACACACACACACACACACACACACACACACACACACACACATATATATATATATATATATATATATATATATACACACACACTTACTTTATCTACTGTCATTTAGGCTTAAAATATAGAACTAAATGAGAAAGTGAGAAACAGAAAGAGGGAGGGAACATACACCAAACAGCCGAAGACGTTGATGAAGCCAATCGAAGATGCCGAAGACCAGAACTGGAAGATACCGAAAACCGGAACTGAAGATGCCGAAGACCAGTGGATGGTCGCGAGAATAAGAAGACTGGGAGAAAGAGATTGCGGCGGAACTGAATGGGCGGGAAACCCTAAAAAGTTAATTTTCAAGTTAGCTAGGTTAATGTTTTTGTGGCATTTTTACAAATGCTGGGAATAAACAATAACAAATGCTGGGAATAAGAATATATGTGACTGGATACTAAAACTACGTCGTTTCATTTATTATTTATGGGATTTTTATATAAACGCCGAGATTATCCAAAATCTAAAACCGCGTTTCATAAAAAAATGTCAAGAGTAATAGCTTTACTCGTGTTTTATTAAAACGCCACAAAAAAAATGCTCGGCCTAACATACACAGTATTATTTAATTTAAAAGAAATACCATGTTTGATGTGGTATTCTTAATTAATACACGTGTGTCATATACTTTTTTAAAATAAAATCACATTAACATATAATAACTGCAACCATTGTTCTCTTAACATAAGTGTCATGTTCGGATTTATAAGTCCTATATAATTTACATAATAACAAATCTTCGATAACAAATCTTTACATATATTAGTTACTAGGTGAAACAACACTTGAGATTTTTGAAAGTTTTGTTATGTACGAACAAGAGTGGTGGTATTAGGAGGGTACTGAGTTGAATTGATCTGGGTCTTTAACAAATTTGAGAAACAAACTGCAACTATTGGTTCCATATTAGTAATGTTATGAATCTAGAAATAAAATTCAAAAAAATATTCAGAAAGTGATTTAAATTGTTGAGATTCATATTTAATAGAATGTGAAACACACTTCAATAAATCTCAATTATCTAAATCACTTTCTGAAATTTTTTCTAGATTTTATTTCTGGATTCATAATATTACTGGTTCCATACATAAATTGAGGAACTAATTCAAACCATTAAAGGTAGTGGAACTGAACCGCAACCAATCTGTACAAATGGAGCGATTAATTCCGGTTCCTTATTTCAAAATACTAGAAATAGTAACATGAATTTCTTTACACAAATTAACTATGCTAGTATATTTTATGAAATTGGTCAAATCCTTAATTGGACAAACCATGAATTTCTTTACACATATATTAGTTACTAAAAATAGCAACATTAATTTCGGTTCACAGTTTAGATGGAATTGGACAAACCATCGGTACGACTATATTACAGAGTTTTAGTAGGCCTGTTTTGGTTAATTACGAGGAACAGAAAATAGTGTCGTCTATTGTTCCGACTCTCTATACTAGTATACTTTATGTGTATTGAACAGAATCACATTAGGGTAATTAATTTTTTACTGACTATATAAATTAATTCACACCCTAAAGTTATTATGAGTGTTTATACTCCTAATCTCGAAATAATAATTATTTGCGTATATTTAATATTCGTTGTTTTGATTCATTAGAGAGTGCAATCTTTATAGGTCAATAGTCCCAGTGAGTTGAATAGCGATATTAATTATAAGGTGAATATTAATTATTAACGGAATCCACGTCTCGATTGTTCGAGATTAACAATACTCCCTTAAGGAAACTTATAAATTTTGACTGGGGTAAACCCTACAGGTGGATTGAATTATCCAACCAGCAAATAAGTTAAGTAGAAGAGTTATGGAATTTTAAGAAGTTGATTAAATTAAATTGTTAGTAATTAAATTTAATTGGCGGGTATCGAAAAATCTTAACGTGAAGAGATGAGTTAAGCATTTAATAATAGGAGTTTGAATAATCGATTTTGAGAATATGATTAGGAGTGCAATTACAATTATTTAATTGCATGAATTGTAATTTATATTTTTATGAAATTGCTTCAGAAATAGGCGGGTTTTTCTAATTACATTAAAGTCCAAATCATATTTACTCCACATGTCCCTACTGTAACCCTATATATATGCGGTTTTGCTAAACATAAATCGTAAAGTCATCTTTCAAGACTAGAATTTTCATGTATTCCGTATTGTGATTAGTTTAGCAGGTTCAATTTTACAAAGGATCGTAGCTCACTCTACGTTCGTGACCCGTATCAAGAATATAGTAGAAGGCTTGATTGGGGCTTCAATTCGAAGGATTCACATTCGTGATTCTTGCAGTAACCGAAATCAATCTACCAGATTTCGAAGGGTATAATCCCGAATCCAACTTTGGGAGTACGGGTTTTATTTTGATCGTTCGACATCAAAAAATTTTAATCTGGAGCATGTTTCGGCAATTGCCCATCCAGTAATTTTTTATTGAAAAATCGTATTCAAATAAATGATCTTGGCAGTTTGCCTCCAACACTCACTACTCACCACTCACGAGTTTAAGTTTTTTAAGTAGTTAAGAATTCCAAATTATGTATATTAGGTCCATTTGAGAAAATGAATTGGGCCTTACGTGCACAGTATTATTTAATTAAAAGAAAATATCATATTTGATGTGGTATTTTTAATTAATACATGTGTGTCATATACTCTTTTAGCATAAGATTATATTGACATATAATAACTGCAACCATTGTTCTCCTAACATAAGTGTCATGTTCGGGATTCATATGTCCCATAGTTTACGTTATAACAAATTTTCGGTAACAAATCCTTACATATATTAGTTACTAGGTTAAACAACACTTGAAATGTTTGAAAGTTTTGCTATGTACGAACAAGAGTGGTATTAGGAGTGTACTGGACTGAATTGATATGGTTCTTTAACAAATTTGAGAATTGAATTGCAACTATTGGTTCCATAAATTGTGGAACTAATTCAAACCATTGAAGCTATAGTGGAACCAAATGGCAACCAATCAGTACAAATGGAGTGATTTATTGCTGTTCCTTATTCCAAAATACTAAAAATAGCAATATGATTTTTTTACACAAATTAACTATTTATTAAATATAAAATAATAAACAATTCCAATTAAATTAAAAAAAATTACTTAAAATATTAAAGAGACTCACAGCATTTATTAAATATAAAATAATAAATAATTCTAATTAAATTAAAAAAATTCACTTAAAATATTAAAAAGACTCACAGCAAGAATGCTGTGATTGAGGACAGTAACCCTTTTGGCGACCCCAACCTCACATTATTTTGTTCATTTTTAAGGGGCTTTTGATTTTGTCTTCGATAAGAAATGGGATAAAAATGAAATTTACTTTCCCCGATCTCTTAATTTTTTCCGCCGTTCTCAATTATAATTAAAAAATATGTTTCTATGTTGCATATAAAGATTTATTTTTTTGAAAAATATGACAAAACTAAAACACAAAAATATTATCTGTATCTTCTTTTTTCACTTTTATGTTTTATTTCTCATCTTTAATCATTACTATTCATCAACTAATTTTGTTTGTAGGACCATATTCTTTTTTAGTCTAACTAATTTCATTTTTTCTTAAGGTTAGCAAAATTTTTTTGACATATCCCCCACCTGGCCCTGCCACTTCTAAATTTACCTCACCTCGTCCTTATCCCAATAAAAATATAGGGCCAGAAACATGCATGACATCATATTCTCGCCTCGGCCGTCCAATCTTATTGTCATTCTTATAAACAACTGATCAACACACAACGAATGGTCATCTAATCAGCCCTTAATTGCCAATTTAAGGGTAGTAATAGGGACCTCAAATCACTCCTTTCTAGAAAGAACAGAAAATTAAGGAAACAAAAAATAAACACATCACATTCAGTGTGTGCCAAACTTTATTTATGTTCCATGCCAATCCAATGCATGTTAATCAAACACCCACATCAAATGACTGCAGGTTCACCAACTCATTAACAAGAAATGCATGATCTTAACTGACACATGATCAAAAAATATCAGAAATATTTTTCAACTATGAACTCATCCAAGATTCCTTTTGGATGATGACTATCTGCCAGTTTCACATGGTCTAGGCCTCTAGGGACTAGCTAGGCTAGCTAGACAAAGTTCACTTGGCTTATTGTAAAGGAGTGGGAGTTCTTTATGCTCTTTTATAGACTGGATCCACCTAGTTCCTTCAATTTTAAGCCCCAAATGGGTCCACTTCAAATATCTGTATTGTTTATTTTATTGTTTTAAATGTATAAATTATTTATGCAAAAAAATTAAATTAGTTTGATATTGTTAGGTATCTAAATAAGTTATATTTTTGTTAGAGAAAATGAATGGTGTCTGAACTTAACAGTTTATTTATTTTAACACAAATGTGATTTATTCATATACTTAATTATATTTTATTACAATTATTTTTTTGCATTTATAATTTACACACAAAAAATAATAAAATAAAAAAACTCAAATTATGAAAGTAATCCTATTTTGAATCCAAAATTGACCAAACTAAATCGGTTCAGTACCATTGGTAAAATACGCAAGAAGTCTTAGAATTATCGGTGAAATACTGTTGAGATCTCAACAAACCATTGTTTGCTTGAAAAGGAAATAACTTGTGCGTGAAAGTAACAAAGCCCGTGAGGGAGACTATCAAGGGTCCCACTACTAGAATAGACTAAGGCTCCATTGACGAAAATGATTTATTCGTTTATTTTATTTTATTTATTTTTATTTGTAATAAAAATAAAAAATATGTCATATTTTTGTTTTAAAACAAAATATTATCAAAATAGGAGGAAAAAAAACTAATAAGTCATATTCTATGCAATCCAGAGAAAAAAAGTCAAAGGATTAAAAAAGATCAAAAAACAGCAAAATAAGCAAAAATCTCAGTTTATCTCAAACGAGAACTAAACAAAGTCGCTTTAAGCACATTAAACTTTCGTTTAAGACAAGGTTTGAGGGCAGTAAATCTTTTATTTCTAAACATATTTATTTTAATACTCTTTGTACCGTTGAACCATGTTTTGATATTCTTGTAATTCGAAAATTACACATAATTAAATGGTTTGAAATGCATTACGGCTGAACACAAAAATATAAAAACAAAAAATATCTGGCCTGTAAGTTTAGAGTGGAAGTGATTAATTAGATAACTGAAGCTGTAAAGTGGAAGTGATTAATTAGATAACTGTAATAGCAACGGACTGTGGAATAATTATTCAATACTCTTGGAGTAATGATCCATTTAAATCACCCGTAGGGTATAGAGGGGAGGTCATAAGCGTCTACCGTAAAATTAATTTTCGATGGAATTCACTTATAGTATAACTCCGCAACATAGTTAAATTTGAACCCTTGAATCCAGTTCAGTCATTGATTGAACCTGTCCAATTATGTCTATTTTGGGTCTAAAATGGACCCATTTTGATAATTATAGCCGTTTATTTTATTATTCTCAATATGTAGATCAATTGTATAAAAAAAATTAAATTGATTGAATACTAATAAGTGTATAAGAAAGTTATATTTTTATTAAAACGAATGAATGGTGTTTGAATTTCACGGTTAATTTTTTTTAATACACATGTGATTTAATTAGATACTTAATGATATCTAATTAATTTAATTTTTTGCATAACTATTCTACACACTGGAAACAATAAAATGAATGATTCAAATTATCAAAGTTGGTCTATTTTAGACCCCAAAAGGGCCAAACTGTAGTGGTCCAATTCCCATGGGAACTGGATAGAAGCTGCCTCTTAAATTATAGCAATCAAGGATTATCCGAAAAGTTTGCCTCCTTTTAAATTATAGCAATCAAGGATTATCCGAAAAGTTTTGTATAATGAGATTAAGATTTCAAAAAAAGAAAAAATAACCCATTTAATGCGTGAGGTAGTTGAGCAATTAGAAAGTTAAATGGAAATTAATTTTTAAACAAATAAGGTCGCTCGAGGTAGTTGCTAATTAAATTATAGTGATAGAACTTTACCAGTGGGTTCTTTTACAGAATTAAATAAGGTTATTTAAGAGGTCAACTGATCAAATGGTGTAGATGAACAAACTTTCATGTTTCCTTCAACCGGATTCAATTGAGCACTACTTCTGAATAATGGCTTACATGTTTATTTTGTTTTGCTTAATTTTTGTTTATTGTAATTTTTTTCTGTTATTTGATGAGAAAAATTTACTTTTCGAAGTTCTTTTGTAAAGATGAAATGAAAAGTAAAAAAAATTAATCAAAAATAAAAAAATTAAAAATAAGTCAAAGTAAGTTAATAAACTATTTTTTTTTATTATTTCCATTTTTAGTGAACTTTCATCATTTTTTTTGTCAAAAAAATATCTTTTTTCAATTTTTCTCAATGAGACAAATTGAAAAATAAAAAATTTTGATCATAAGAAATTTTGACAGAAAAAAAAAAACAGTTCTTCTACAAACACAAAAAAGTAACCTAAAAAAATACCCACAAAATTCAAAATAAAAAGTTAAGATACAATTTAAGTGCAACAATATTACACACTCAGTAAATAATCCCAAAAATTGTCCCATAATTTAAAATGAATATAGATCTAATTTACTCGAGTGCATGTATTCTACACATTCAAGTGAATCTCATTCATCCGGCCATGTTTTTTTTTTCTTTTTTGGTACTCTATATTTTTTTGATTTAAGTGAGGTTCACAAAAATAAGATTAAATCCTCACCCTTCAATTCAAATTCTAAGTTTGTTTATGTAACAGTTTTCTAATTATAGACTTTTTCACAAAAAAAATTACAAATTACAAAATGATCAAAAACTATCACAAACCAAGCATGAAGCCTGAAGCACATTAATGGTTTTCTGTGCTCATCTCCAGACTGTTGATAAACTGTAGGGGCCCCAAGGTAATATATCCTCAAAACATATATATTATGCACACAATCCAATACACCAATATATATATATATATATATATATAGAGAGAGAGAGAGAGAGAGAGAGAGAGAGAGAGAGAGAGAGAGAGAGAGAGA
>JAULJZ010186593.1:26311-46001 GCA_032270985.1 Heliamphora pulchella | reverse complement strand
GGTGTCTGGTTCTTTTTCTCTATCCCTCATCTTTTAATAGTTGCATTGATTATATTCTTGCATACCTTTCCTTATTGCAATATTAAAAGATTTCTGAAAAGGTTTTAAAATTCCTTTTAAAAAGAAAAGACCCAATTCACCCCCCTTTTGGGTTGTCTAGATTTAACACATAGTTTTGTAGAGGGTTCTCCCAACATCCGTTGCGTTTTTAATGTCACGCCAAAGGCTACGATTTGTTTTGTCCAGGTGGTTGACTTTTTCAGATAAGGAGGAAACAGTTTTGTTGAGATCAAAAAAGTCGATCGACCTTAGTTTGAAATGAAGATAAGGAAAAGGACAAAGCTTGAATAAAAAAAACCACTTTAGATAGATCAACACTAACAGGAGTGGATGAAGAGGCAAATGGAGCTGAAGGAGTAGGAACATATGTTGAAGGAGGAGGAGCATGAGAAGAACCAGGTGGGTCTGGCCTAGAGGATGGTGCAACAAAAGAGTCAAGATCAATGCGAATAGTAAAAAAATCACAGGGTGTAGATTGAGTGCGTGAGACAAATGGCGTACCACGCTTGGTGGTCTAAACTCCGTCAACAAGTGAGATTTGCCTATGCTTCAGGGTAGAAGCACCATACAGATCATGTTTGGAGAATGGCACCATCTTCTCAGTGGATAAGTCTACGCTAAAATGGCAGAAGACTCAGGTCCGATACATGGCATGAGGAAGAGGGAAATTGGACTTACTATGTGATTGCAACATGTCAGAGATAAATAAAAAGCCTAAATCTAGGTTCTTTTGTTCAAGAATGCACCATATAATAAAAACGTGCATGTATGCAACATCACCGAATTTTTCTAATTGGAAAAAAAAAGATGTGGTTCATCATATAATGCAATATGCGCATCTCTAGCTTGAGTGAGTTAGCTTCTAAAGGCTTGGTGGGGTCAATATTGTCATTCTCAAAAATGTTTTTGACAACATCAAAGAAAGAAAAGCGATCAAGATCAGTGGGTTACTTATTGCAAGATACACAAAGTTCACCCTCCGGAACACAAAGAATTTCATTAAAAATGGAGGGGGTTAAATGAATGTCAACACCATTTACCCATGTTGTTATGGTGGTGAACGAAATCAGTGAAATGTGAAATTGAGCATAGAATGATTTAACAAGTGTGGGATAATAGGGTTCGTGGAGCTGTAAGAGTCTTCCCCACCCAAGACTAGAAAAGAGATTCTTGAATCTCATTTCTATGGAATCGAAAAAAGTAAAATCTATGCTATGGCTAGGGATGACTTTTTGATTCACAAAGGAAGCAAAATAGAGTTGTTAAAACTTTGGGGATTTGAATCTTACCGCTTTGGTCATTGCCATCGCTGTCGCCGTTGCCATTGAGGAGGTTATTTTCTTCTTCTTTGACGCTCTAAGGTTTGAGGAATCCCCTTTGCCCGTGCGTTTCACACCTTTTCCCAGCATCCTTGGTGGCATTTGAGAGATTTGGGTTAGAAATCAAAGAGAGAAGGAAGAAGAAGAAGAAGAGTCGACACGATTTTTGAAAGCAAAAAATCGCGGGAGATGAACAATTTTAGAGAGAGAGGGAAATGATGCGACGTTTTGGGGGACTGACGCCTCTATATATAGGCATAAAGATTTGTGTCGACACATATAACATTTGTGTCGATACTTTTCTTCGTGAGTATAGGTATTCAAAATAGGAATTTGTGTCGACACGTTTTTAGAAGGTGTTGACACTTTCGACTGTTTGGGTCGACACGATTAAGATTTGTGTCGACACAAATTTACCGAGAGTTAGGCAACGAATTTGAGTCGACACTATATAGAAAAGGGTCAACACTTTTTCTCATATGTTACTTCTATGTAGTTTTGGGTCAACTCAGCACATAAATGTGTCGACACCTTTTCAAGTTGTGTCGACACTTTTTCAAGTGGTGTCGACAATTTTCACACATTAATAAAGAATGTCAAAAGCTTTGAAATGCATTGAAAAGATATGATTAGTATGACATATTAATCATGAACTAGGAGCACATAATATACCAAGTTCTTTTCTAATATAGCAGATTCTTTCTTCATTTAAGGGTTTTGTGAAAATGTCAGCTAATTGGTAATCTATGCCTATGAATTCAAGTTTGATATTATCTTTTTGCACATGATCTCGTATAAAATGATGTCTAATCTCAGTATACTTGATTCTTGAGTGTTGTATTGGATTCTTAGATATATTGATTGCACTTGTGTTGTCACATTTTATAAGGATATGATCTAAATAAAAACTATAGTCCTCTAATTGTTGTTTAATCCAAAGAACTTGTGCATAACAGTTTTCAACTGCAATGTACTTAGTCTCGGCTGTAGACAAGGTTACTGAGTTTTATTTTTTACCAAACCAAGAGATTAGTAAGTGTATTAGGAATTGACAAGTTTCACTTGTACTTTTCCTACCTATTTTACATCTGAAAAAATCAACATCTGAATAGCCAAATAACTCAAAGGCTACTCATCTAGGATGTAATAATCTTAGGTTTTGTATACCTAAGAGGTATTTAAAAATGCGCTTAACAGCGGTCACATGTGATTATTTAGGATTTGATTGAAATCTAGCGTACATGCAAACACTAAACATGATATCCGATCTACTAGCAGTAAGATAAAGCAGAGATCCGATCATACCTCTATAATACTTTTCATCTACTGCTATACCATCTTCGTCTTTGTCAAGCTTTGTTGTTGGATACATCGGAGTTCCCATAGGATTTGCTTTTAGCATGCCAAATTTCTTTAGTATGTCCCGTGTGTACTTGGCTTGCTTGATGTAGATTTCTTCTTGAGTTTGTTTGATTTGGAGTTTAAGAAAATAGTTGAGCTCACCCATCATGCTCATCTCGAATTCTCCCTGTATATACTTAGCAAAGTTTTTACAAAGAGATTCGTTAGTTGAAGCAAAAATAATATCGTCCATATAAATTTAGACAATTAGCATATCATTTTCTTGAGACTTGATGAAAAGGGTGGTATCAATTTTTCTCTTGAAAGCTCATTTTCAATCAAGAATTTGTTTAGCCTTTCATACCATGTTCTAGGTGCTTGCTTTAAACCATAAAGAGCCTTGGTAAGTTTGTAAACATAGTTTGAAAATCTGTATTTTCAAAGTCAGGAGGTTGTTTCACAAAAACTTTCTCCTAAATAAAACCATTTAAAAAGGCACTTTTGACATCCAATCTAGTTTTGTTCTTAAGAACTACTCTATTTTCATTCATTTTATTTCTAAAAACTCATTTTGTACCAATGATGGTGTGTTTCTTAGGTCTTCGGACTAAAGTCCAAACTTTATTTTTTTCAAATTAATTATGCTCTTCTTGCATAGCCAAAGTCCAAAACTCATCATTTTTGAATTCCTTAAAATGTTTTGGTTCAGTTTGGAAAAGAAATGCTAGATTACCACAAACATTATGTAGAGATGATCGAGTTTTGATACCTTGCGATGGATCACCAATGATAAGATATTTTGGGTGACCATGAGCATACCTCTACTCCTTAGAAAAATCTGAATTTTTTGAATTTGAAGATCCAACAGCTTGTTGGACTTTATTTTGTTGAGAATTTAAAGCTTCCTCTTGATTTGGCTCTTCGTTTTTTTTGATGATGATATTTTCAATAATTTTTTCTATATTTAACTAGTTATCTTCACAAAAATCTTTTGAAGAATCAAGATTAACTTCATCAAAAATAACATGTATAGATTCTTCAATAATTAGGGTCATTTTGTTGAAAACTCTATATGCTTTGCTAGATATAGAATTTTCTAAGAAAATACCTTCATCAGATTTTGCGTCGAACTTGCCCAAAAATTCGTTGTTGTTGTTTAAAACAAAACATTTAGACCTAAAAGTACGAAAATAACTGATATTAGATTTTCTTTCATTCCATAGCTCATATGAGATTTTCTTAAGAAAAACTCGTATCATAACTCTGTTTATACTAAAACAAGCATGTTGACAGTCTCAACCCAAAAATATCGTGGTAGGTAATTTTCACAAAGCATGGTTCTAGTCATTTCTTTCAATATCCTATTCTTCCTCTCAACAACTACATTTTGTTGAGGGGTTCTAGGAGCTGAGAAGTTATGGTTAATTCCGTTTTCATCACAAAACTTCTCAAAATTTTTGTTTTTAAATTCTCTACCATGATCACTTTCGATACTTGTGATTTGAAAACTTTTTTTTTATTTTGAACTCTCCGAGACAGTTTTACAAAAGAGGCAAAGACTTCATCCTTATGAGCTAAGAAAAACACCCAAGTATATCTAGAGAAGTCATCAACAATAGCAAAGACATATCCCTTGCCTCTAAGGCTTAAACTCTTTATTGGACCAAATAAGTCAATGCGCAATAGTTGTAATGGTCTAGAAGTTAAAATCTCATTTTTGGAATAAAAAAACTTCTAACTTGTTTGCCTTATTGATTTGCATCACACACTTTATATTTTTCAAATTTGATTTGGGGTAAACCAATTAGCAATTTTTTTTTCAAAAGTTTGGAAATCAAGTTCATGTGTGCATGTTCAAACCTTCTATGCTACAACTAACTATTTTCACTCAAGGCGGCTAAGCACTTGGTGTCATTTTTGAAAAGATCATTTAGAGTAAATGTGTAAATATTTTCATGCCTATGACCTTCAAAAATAACTTTGTTATTGGTTGAATATTCAATAACACACTTAGCATGATCAAAGACAACTCTGTGGCCTTTGTCACAAATTTAGCTTATGCTAAGAAGGTTATGTTTTAAACCATCAAAAAACAAAATATTTTCAATAGAAGAGAAAAGAATTTTACCGATATATCTAATTCCTATGATTTTTTCTTTGCTATTGTATCTAAAAGTCACATATGCACCATTTTTGGGTTTGAAAGATGCAAATATCGATTGGTCGCCTGTCATGTGTCTTGAACATGTACTATCGATATACCACATCTCTTCCTTGAACGAGGATTTGAGACACACCTCATTATCTTCTCTAGCCATGAGACATAGATTTGCAACTTGTTTTCTTCCTTTTCATCTTCGGAACTGCTGCCATTACTTTCATCCAATGCAGCTATTATAGCTTTCTTGAAACCTTTCTTAGATTGCTTCTTGAGTAAAGGATATTCATTTTTGACATGTTCAGGCTTCTTGCACTCGTAGCAAATGATTTCTTCTTTCTTGTAGTCATTTTTGAATTTGCTAGAGTCGCCTTTGAATTTGATAGGCTCACCTCGGTGTCCTTCCTTCTTGAAGAACTTTCTTTCTTCTTGTTTCTTATTTCTAAGAAACCATTTGAGCTTTTTTGTGATGAGGGTCGTGTTTTCATTCTCATCACTTGAGGAATTTTCGTCGAATTCTTCATCATGAGTTGAGGACTTGAAGGCGATGCTTTTCTTCTTTTTTTTGTCATCCTCATCGTCCATCTTTATGTTCATCTCATAGGTCATGAGAGATCCAAGAAGTTCTTCTAGGCTGGGCGTATTGAGGTCTTTGGTTTCTTGGATAGCTGTGACCTTAGCTTTTCAATTCTTAGGCACTTAAGAATTTTTCTCACCATTTTTGCATTAGAATAAATCTTGCCAAGAGATTTTAGTCTATTTATAATATCAGTAAATCTAGTGAACATATGAGAAATGAATTCATCATGCTTCATTTTAAATAATTCATTGTTATGAACGAGCATGCTTATTTTGGACTCCTTAACTTGGTTTGTTCCCTTATAGGTAGTTTCAAGTCTATCCCATATTTCTTTGACGGTGTCATATGTTGAGATCCTATTGAACTCATTGGAGTCAAGAAAGTAATATAGGAGATTCATAGCCTTTGTATTCTTTTGAATCTCTTTTATGTCATTTTTGGTCCATTCATTCTCAGGTTTAGGGACGGAAGCCCCTTCAACAGTTTTGGTGGGCCTTTTGGATCCATTAATGATAACCCGCCAAAGGTTGTAGTCTACGGCTTGAATATAGATTTTCATTCTAGTCTTTCAAGAATTGTAATTTGTTCCATTGAATAAGGGAGGTCTATTGGTCGACTGGCCTTCGAATTGGATAGATCCGATACTAGTGGTTGCCATAAAAACTCTTGGACTGTTAAGCCAAAAACAAAAGCCCATGCTTTGATACCAATTGTTAGTTCTAGGCAACCCAAGAGGGGAATGAATTGGGTCTTAAAAATTAATAATAATTTTTAAAACATTTTTGAACCTTTTAATATAGCAAACAATTATAACAAAATAACCAAAGATAAAAGGAATGCAAATATTAAAGAGGTTAGGGATAAAGAATGAACCAGACACCGAGAATTTTTATAGTGGTTCGACTTCTTCCAAGTCTATGTCCACTCCTCAAGTTTTTTCTTGAGAATTTTCTCTATGTAGAATATTTCACAGACGCATTTTAAGCTTTTACAACTTCAAGACTTCGCTTGAGCTATCAAATATTTACGGGCACATTCAAAAGCCTATATCAGCTTTAAGATGATCTTATGAAAACAATCTCATGTTTTTCTCTAATTACTCTTAAATTCTTTTTTGATGAGATTCACTCACTCACTCAAAGGATAAAGGGTGACTCACCCTTGAATATAATAAATGAAGTAATTAAATGAGAAATACTTAATCTCTTTACGAAAATTGATTTACAATAAATAAAGAGGTAAAAAGAGATAAGGAATAAGAGCTGGAGTTCAGCAATAAATGAGGGCTTGAGGATTTTAAGTTTGATTCAAGCAATAGAACAATGATTGTAAGTCTTCAGAGATATCAAGTACTGAGAAGTTACTACTTATATAAGTTCTTGAGCATTCAAGACCGTTGGAGGTAGATGAGAGCATTAAATGCCAAAAATCTAATTGTTATATTCTGTCGTGAATTTAAATCTGCGTCGCAGGTGTCGACAAAAGCCTTTGGTGCCGACAAAAATGTCTAGGTCAGAGATCTTCAAGTGATTGGGTCGACACAAGTTTTCTGAGGTGTTGATACAAATTTTGCAATCTTCCTCACCAATACGACGGTGTCGACACAAATGGATTTTGTGTCGACTCACTTGAACTTCAGCATCCGGGATAGAACCATTTGTGTCGACTCAAATTTTTTTGGTGTCGACACTAAAATTCTACAAGAACCCTTGGTATATTTCTGTCACTCCTTTGGTTATTGGTGTCGACACCAAATTACTTCAGGTAGACTCGGAATATTTGTGTCGACTCATTTTTAATTTTGTGCCGACATCTAAAATCTATAGGTGGTCTCGGTTCTTTTGTGTCGACTCATTTGGTATTTGTGTCGACTCAAAATTTTGGATACCAAAAGTGAGAAATCACTTTTGTGTCGGCACAAAATCAATTTGTGTCGACTCATTTTGAGTCCAGAGAGTTTCGATTCTTTTGTGTTGACACAAAATTTATTTGTGTCAACACTAATTTTTAATACTTGAAAGCAACTTCATCAAACAATTAGGATGTCAAAATATTTGTTCAAAGGTGTTGATACACTTGATATACTTCAAGTATTCTTTGCCTTTAAAGTGTTTGACTTAATTTTCAATTGGCATCAACACAAAGTATTTTTAAAAATACTTAAGTGTTTTAATCCTTTTAAGAGATAAGTCATTTCTTTTGGCTAAATATGCCAACTCTTTTGTTCAAGATGTATTAACACTTTCTTTTTGAAAAATATAAATATTATCATTTTAAAGCCATTTATTCTTAGAAAATAAATTTATAAAAATTATCAAAATCAATATAAAAAGCCTTTGGACTAACACTTTAAATTTGACATGAAGAAAAAAGAACTAAACATACCTACTGTTACCATAAAACTTACAAACAATATAACATAAACCAGATAATGAAGAAAAAGTCGTAGGACCTCGCATGGATAAATTTAAAAGGATGGTTAGCTCTTTTGTTATATGGAAAACATGTATTTTGTTGTGCTCCCCCAGTTGACAATAAGGAGAAATATGACTGGGTAAAGCATGAGGAAGGTAGAAATGCCAGGGTATGGAAGAAGCTGAGGAAGAAGAAGACACTCGAATGTGATGAGCTTGACAAACTGAAGCATAGAGGAAGTAGAGATTTTCTTTCCTAGAAACTTCACGTGAATAGGCACCCTAATTAGAGATCCTTTAGATGGACTTCACTACACTGGTTATGTAGAGGATTGAGATTCGATAGAATAAGCCTTTTAAAACCTTTGATCATAACAACATTATAAAGTCGAGTCAAGTCAGACAGAACAAGAACATTGAATGAAACATTATAGCACTGATTGGGGCTAGAAAGTGGAACAAGTCTTTTCTTTCTATGAAGGTTTGTAGCAGCGCCGAGAGACGACGTCATGAGAAAAATCAAAATTAGCACTGTTGCTCTGCGGATTCTTGCACTATCCATATTGTAAATCAAATGGAGCTACTGGGACCAAGGGTCTAAGAAACTATGCTGCTGTAGAAGTAGAATTGGGTTAGAAGGTATAAATAGCATGATTGATTAGTAATCCTCTGTCCTCCTTGCCTGCTGTTGGCTTACCTAATTACAAGAAGCTAGACTCAATAATAAAAGGGGAGCATACCACAAGGGACGAAACCTGAGGAAATTATTATCCCTTGCACAGATAAGTCATTCTTTTTTACTAAAGGAACAGAGTTATAGATCTGTACCTATGTAGAAACCCTTTATCCTTCTATCGTGCTATTAGCTTTTCCAATAGTAAGAGGCTATGCCCAATAATAAAATGAATATTACTACATTTGTTAGTTCTAGACAACCCAAGAGGGGTGAATTGGGTTTTAAATCGATAATAACAATTTTAAAATTTTTTTAAAAATCTTTTGATATTGCAAACAAATATAACAAGTATAACCAAAGAATAAAGTAATGCGAATATTAAAGAGGTTAGAGATAGAGAAATTGAATCGGAGATCGAGATTTATAATGGTTCGGCTTCTTCCAAGATTACATCTACTTCCTAAGACTGTCCTTGAGAATTTCACTAATGTAAAATGCTTATGGGTGCATTCAAAACCTTTTACAACTTCAAGATGATCCTACGAAAAACACGCTCCTGTTTTTCTTCTAATCTCTTGAGTTCTTCTTTGATGGGATTTACCTACTCACTTAAAGAATAAAGGGTGACTCACCCTTAGATACAATAAATGAAATAATTTAATGAGTATCACTCATTCTCTTTACAGAAATAATTAGTAATAAATGAGAAGTAAAGAGATGAGATATAAGAGCTGAAATTATGAACAATAAATGTGAGCTTGAAAGATTTTGACTTTGAATCAAGCAATACAACAGTGAATATAAGTTTCCAAATCTGTTAAATGTTGATGAGTAACTCCTTATATGAGCTATTGAGGATTCATGACCGTTGGAGGTATATGGGTGCATTTAATGCCAAAAATTCAATCGTTGAACTCTACTGCGTATTTTAAATTTCGTCATAGGTGTCGACACATTTGGGTTTGGGTCAACACAAAACTTCCAAGATATGATTCTTCAAGTGATTGGGTCAACTCAGATCTTTGTTGGTGTCAACACGATTTCTGTATTCTTCTCACTAACACAATGGTGTCGACACAAATACCTTTGGTGTCGGTTCATTTTGTTCTTCAGCTTTTAGGGAGGGCCTTTTTGTGTCGACTCGAATTGCCTTTGGTGTCGATACTAAAAAGTGCAGGAACTCTCGGTGATTTTGTGTCGACTCCAAAATCTTTATGCAGGTTCGGTATATTTGTGTCGCCTCTTCTTCAATTTGTGTTGACTGACAAATTTTACTGGTAGCCTCGGCACATTTGTGTCGACTCATCTTCAATTTGTGTCGATTCAAAATTTTGGATATCCAAAGTAAAGAAACACTTAGTGTCGACTTAAACTTAGTTTGAGCTGACTTTTTTTTAAGTGCAGAGAGTCTCGACCCTTTTGTATCGACTCAAATCTTAATTTGTGTCGACTCAAAATTTAATACCTGAAACATCTTCAATAAACATGTTAGGATGTCAACTCATTGCTCAAAGGTGTTAACTCAAATATCAAGTATTCTTTGTCTTAAGATGTTAACTCAAATATCAACTAAAGTCAACACAAAATATTTTCATTCAAGAATACATAAGTGTTAATCCATTTAAGAGATGAGTCATCTCATATACCTAAAAGTGTTAACTCATTTGTCATTTTGTGTCAACACTACCTTTTTGAAAATAATAAACATTATCTTTTTAAATCAATTTAACTTAGAAAATAAATTATGAAAATCATCAAAATCTAATTAAAAAGTCCTTGGGCTAATAATATCTCATTTTTGATGATTACAATATTTTCTAAAAAATATTTAAAAAGATTTTTAATAAGTGTTCTTCCCTTATCGTTATGCCTTAAACAAGATATGCAATCATAACAGCTAAGCATTTAACAATAGTGTAATATATATTTTTAAGATGATTTGCAATTTTAATTCAGATGCATTCTGAATTTATTAAAATGTGTGCATCAAATCAAGAAGATAATAAGTGTTGAGCCTTATTAAGCATATATTTGCAATGTGTTTTTTAAATTCCAAACATCAAACATAATATATAGAGCTTGCTATCAATCATTTGATATCAAAAAGGATTTCAAAGCCATCATGTAATAAAGATTATATAATAGATATGAGATAATCAAATCCCAAACATACATTCATAATCACAAAGGAAAGTATGTTCAAACCATTCACAACCAACCAAAAAAATGTATGTGTAATTTTACATCTTTTTCTTCACATCAAACCATAAAAGCATCTAAATGATTAATGTTTGAAAATGTTTTCTCTTCTTCTTCTCCTTCTTTCTTTACCTTGCTTCTTCCCTTTTGAAATCATCAAAGGGTGGAAGTTATTGATCATCCATAGATTTTTTAAACTTCTTATTCTCTTCCTGCTTCTGTCGTCGCACAGAGGCTTTCTCTTTTGATGAGTGTGCTCGTTCGTCCTTCTTTTCAGCAGCAGCCATGGCATCATGGGTGGAAGCTAGAGCTAGATCCACCTCACGTCATAATCAAGTAGCCTTTTCTTATTTGGCTTTTTTGGGCTTGAACTGCTTACTCCAAGTATTTCGAAGCCATTGAAGGTGTTCTTCCACATGCCTGGAATTGGCTTGCATGGCGGTGACAATGCCTTACTCCTTGCGTATCTACTGAAGGATTGTCCTATTGCAATTGACTCTAAAGACAATACTGTCATCCATTATCTTGCAAAGGGCTCTCCTAGCGTCTGGTGCATTCTCAACATTGCATCGGAGGCCACGGTTTGTCTTATCCAAATGCTTGACCTTATCAGATAGGAAAGAGATAGTGCTATGGAGGTCAAATAGGTCTTGGTCAATTTTGGTTTGAAAATTGGTCAAAGAGGAAGACAAGCCCTTAACCAAAGAAACAACCTCAGATAGATCAATATGAGAGGCATCAGAGGGAGTAGGTGGAGTATCAACATGAGCAGAAAGAGGATGAGGAATATGAGAAGGAGCAGAGGAGGGTCCGGGAGTGTCTGTCCTGGTGGGGGGTGGAGCAAGAGATCCAAAGTCGACTAGTATAGGAGAAAAATCACGTGAGGCAGAAGGATTTCTAGGGATAAATGGTGTACCACGACGGGTAGTCCATGCTCCGTCGATTTTAGAAATCTGCATGTGTTTAAGAGTGGATTCCCCGTATAGGTTATGTTTTGAAAAAGGGACTACTTTTTCAACAGAGAGATAGATGCTAAAATGTCAAAAAACTTTTGTAAAGAACATAGCGTAGGGGAGAGAAGAATTGGATTTTTCATGTGACTGGAGCATATTGAAATAAAAAGAAAGTTAAGATCAAGATTCTTTTATTCGAGAATACACCACATAATGAAAATGTGCATATAGGTGACATCTTCGAACTTTCCCATCTGGGGCAGAAAGATATGATTTACCATGTGATGGAGAATTCACATTTCTGGCTTTAGGGAGTTAGCCTCTAAGAGTTTGGAGGGATCTATTTCCTCGACCTCAAATATTTGTTTTACTGCATCGTGATAAGAAAATTCATCTATTTCAATAGATCTCTTATTCTTTTTGCATAAAACAAATATTTCATCCTCGGGGATACATAGGATTTCATTAAGAACATTGGAAGTCAAATGGATTTTAGTCCCGTTCACCCATGAAGTACTGGTAGTGCTAGGGATAGATGGAATATGGAATTGTGCATAGAAAAATTTCACAAGTGTGGGATAGTGGGGGGTCACGATTTTGGAGTAATCTCTCCCAACAAGATTAGAGAACAAATCTCTAAACCTCATTTCAATAGAATCGAAGTAAGAGAAATTTATAGGGCGACCTGAGAATACCTTGCGATTCATAAAAGAGGAGAAATAGAGGTTCTAAAACTTGTTCGACTTGAAACTCAACGACTCCGACATTTTGATTGCCGCGGTTCCCATTGCCGTCGTCATTTTCTTCTTCTTTTGTGCCCTAGCGTTCGACGGGCCTTCATCACCGGTTCGTTTGCTTCCTTTTCTCATCGTTCGAGCGATCATTTTTTATCGAGAAGGTAAATTGAAGAATGGAGGAGAGATGGGTTGACTCAATTTTTCAAAAGGAGGAAAAAATCGCTGGAGATGAACAGTTATAGAGAGAGAGCGAGAAAACGACGCGAATGGTGGGGACCGATGCCTTTTAAATAGGCAAAAGATTTGTGTCGACACAAATGAAGTGGGTGTCCAAAAAAATTTTGTATCGACACTTTTTCAGAAAGAGTCGACACTTTTGGCTATTTAAGTCGACATGATTAAGCATTGGGTCGACCTAAATTTACCAAGAGCAAGACTTCGAAATTGTGTCAACACTATATAGAATTGGGTTGACACTTTTTCCAGCAGTGTCTCTTCTATATAGTTTTGAGTCAGCTCAAACACATATGTGTCGACACTTTTCACATATCAATTTAGAATATAAAAAGCACTAAATGCATTGAATAGACATGGTTAATATGGTATTTTAATCATCAATTTGGAGCACATATCATACCAAGTTCTCTTCTTATATAGCATATTCTTTCTTCATTTAATGACTTAGTGAATATGTCAGTGAGTTAGTAATCCGTGCATGTGAATTCAAGTTCAATATTACCTTTTTACACACGATCTCTTATAAAGTGATGTCTAATCTTAATGTGTTTTGTTCTAGAGTGTTATATTGGGCTTTTGGATATATTGATGGCACTAGTATTTTCACATTTGATAGGAATACGATCTAAGCAAAAACTATAGTCCTCTAATTATTGTTTCATCCAAAAAACTTGTGCACAACAGCTACCAGCTGCTATATACTCAGTCTCGGCTGTGGACAAGGCTACTGAGTTCTGTTTTTTACTAAATCATGAAATAAGTGAGTGTCCTAGGAATTGACATGTTCTACTTGTACTTTTTCTATCCAGTTTACATCCGGTAAAATCAGCATCTGAATAGCCAAATAGCTCAAGGGCTATTCCTCTAGGATAGAACAATTCGAGATTTTGTATACCTAAAAGGTATCTAAAGATGGGCTTAATGGCGGTCACATGTGATTCTTTAGGATTATATTAAAATTTAGCACATATGTAAATACTAAACATAATATCAGGACGACTAGCAGTTAAGTATAGTAGAGATCCGATCATACCTCTATATCGTTTTTTATCTACTGCTTTACCGTTTTCATCCTTATCAAACTTTGTTGTAGGACACATTGGCGTTTCTATAGGTTTTGCTTTTAGCATATCAAACCTCATCAATAGGTCCCTTGTGTACTTAGCTTGATTGATGTAAGTGTTTTCTTGTGTTTTCTTGATTTGAAGTCCAAGAACGTAGTTGAGTTCTCCTATCATACTCATCTCAAATTCTTTCTGCATGCACTTAGCAAAGTTCTTGCAAAGAGATTCATTAGTTGCACAAAAAATAATATTATCTACATAAATTTGGAGAACAAACATATCATTTTCTCGAGACTTGATGAAAAGAGTGGTGTCAATTTTTTCTCTTAAAAATTTATTTTCAATCAAGAATTTACTAAGTCTTTTATACCGTACTTTAGGTGCTTACTTTAAACCATCGAGAGTCTTGGTAAGTTTGTAAACATAGTTTGAAAAATCAGAATTTTTAAAGTCAGAAGGTTATTTTACAAAAAAATTTTCCGAGATAAAATCATTTAAAAAGGCACTTTTGACATTCATTTGATAGAGTTTGAAATTTTTAAAGCATGCAAAAGTAAGTAACATTCTAATGACTTCAAACCTAGCCATAGGAGCAAAAGTCTCATCAAAATCGATGTTTTCTTCTTGATTGTAACCTTGGACTACCAATCGAACTTTGTTCCTAAGAACTACTTCATTCTCATCCATTTTGTTTCTAAAAACCCATTTTGTACCGATGACGGAATGTTCCTTAAGTCTTGGGACTAAAGTCCAAACATTGTTTCTTTTAAATTGATTAAGCTCTTCTTGCTTAGCCAAGGTCCAAAACTCATCGTTTTTGACTTTTTCAAAATGTTTTGGTTTAGTTTAGAAAAGAAATGCCAAATTACCACAAATATTATGTAGAGAAGATCGAGTTTTGATACCTTGAGATGGATCACCAATGATTAGATCTTTTGGATGACCATGAGCATACCTCAATTCCTTAGGCAAATTTGGATTTTCAGGATTTGAAGGTCCAACAGCCTGTTGAACTTCATTTTGTTGAGAATTTGAAGCTTTCTCATGATTTGGCTCTCCTTGGTCTTTAATGAAGATGTCTTCAACACCTTTTTCTATATTAATCAAATTATCTTCACAAAATTCTTTTGAAGAACCAAGGTTAACTTTATCAAATACCACATGTATAGATTCTTTAACAATTAGAGTTCTTTTGTTGAATACTCTATAGGCTTTACCAGATAAGAAATATCCTAAGAAAATACATTCATCAGATTTTGCGTCGAACTTGTCCAAAAGTTCTTTATTGTTGTTTAAAACAAAACATTTGCACTCAAAGGCGAGAAAATAGTTGATGTTAGATTTTCTTCTATTCCATAGCTCATATGAGAATTTCTTGAGAGAAGCTCGTACCATGGCTCTGGTCACGATAAAACAAGTTGTATTTACAGTCTCGACCCAAAAGTATCGTGGTAGATTATTTTCACAGAACATGGTTCTAGCCATTTCTTCTAAGGTGCTATTCTTTCTTTCAACAACTCTATTTTGTTGAGAGGTTCTAGGAGTAGAGAAGTTATGATTAATACCATTTTTATCTCAAAATTTTTTAAAATTTTTATTTTTAAATTCTTTATCATGATCACTTTGGATACTTATAATTTAAAAACCTTTTTCGTTTTGAACTCTCCGAAACAGTTTACAAATGAGCCAAAAATTTCATCCTTATGAGATAGAAAAAGCACACAAGTGTATCTAGAAAAGTCATCAACAATAACAAATGCATATCTCTTGCCTCAAAGGTTAAGAGTCCTTGTTGGACCAAATAAGTTCATATGCAATAGTTGTAAGGGCCTAAAGTTGAAATCTCATTTTTAGAATGAAAAGAGCTTTTAACTTGTTTACCTTGCTGACATGCATCATATATTTTATCTTTTTTAAATTTGATTTGGGGTAAATCTGTTACTAATTTTTTTTTAAAATTTAAAAATTAAATTCATGTGTGCATGTCCAAATCTTCTATACCACAACCAACTATTATCACTCAAGGCGGCTAAGCATTTTGTGTCATTTTTAGAAAGGTCATTTAGATTGAGTGTGTAAATATTTTTATACCTATGACCTTCAAAAATAACTTTATTATTGGTTAAATATTCAATAACACACTTAGTATGATCAAAGAGGACTTTATGGCCTCTGTCATAAAGTTGGCTTATGCTAAGAAGGTTATGTTTCAAACCATCAACAAGCAAAACGTTTTCAATAAAAGGGAAATAAATTTTACTGATACAATTGTTTCCTATGATTTTTCATTTGCTATTGTCTCCGAATGTTACAAATTCACAATCTTTTGTTTTGAGTGATGCAAATATCGATTTGTCGCATGTCATGTGCCTTGAGCAAGTGCTATCAAGATATCACATCCCCTCCTTAAATGACGACTTGAAATATACATATAAGGAGAATCAAGTTTTAATTTTTAGGACCCAAATTTTTTTGGGTCATTTAGAGTTAGTTCCTTGAGTATGTGTTTTCTTAAGAATTCAAACATTCTTGAAAGATAAATTAGAAGATTTTCTTTGTGGACAGTGTGTGACGGTGTGTGCATACTCATAGCAGTGAAAGCAAGTTGCATTTAAGTGATTAGAGGATACTTTAATAAAAATATTGCTTAAGAACTTTTATTTCTTCTTTGGTTTATATCCAATTTTGGCTTTGTTAAAAATGCATTTTTGCATATCGAGAAGTTTATCTAAGTTGTTCTTTCTAAGAGTGAATTTATAAACCGTTTTGGTAAGATCTTTAATTTTTTCATTTAAAACCTTGTTTTCATTTTTCAAAATAAAAATTTGTTTTGATAAAGTAAGTTTTTCTTCTTTCAAGATTTTAATTTCACATGAAGAGGAAAGAACCAACTTTTTATCTTTCAAAATAGAAATTTATTTTGATAAATCAAGTTTTTCTTCTTTCAAGGTTTCAATTTCACATGAAGTGGAAAGAACCAACTTTTTTAGAATAGAGTTCCTAGCACCCATTTTTTTCAGTTCATCATGCAAATTTTTAAATGCACTTTGTAATTCATCTAAGGAAAAAGAGTTATGTGTTACCTCGTCGTCTTCCTTAGTCATGAGGCATAGATTTGTAACCTCATTTTTTTTCTTTTCATCTTCAGAGCTGCTGTCATCGCTTTTGCCCCATGTGGCTATCAAGCCTTCTTGAAGTCCTTTTTGAATTGTTTTTTGAGTTGAGGTCATTCGGCGTTGACATGCCCGGGCTTTTTTGCATTCATAGCAAATGATCTCGTCTTTCTTGTGATCGTTTTTTAATTTGCTTGAATCGCCTTTGAACTTGTTAGGCTCGCCTTTGTGTCCATCCTTTTTGAAGAATCTTCTTCCTCCTTATTTCTTATTTTTAAAAAACCCTTTAAATTTCTTCGTGATGAGGGCTATATCTTCATTCTCATCATTTGTGGAGTATTCATCGGATTCATCATCATGAGTTGAAGATTTGAAGGCAATACCCTTTTTTTGTCATCTTCATCGTCCATCTTGATATTCATCTTATGAGTTATGAGAGATCCAAGAAATTCCTCCAAGCTGAATTAGACATTAAAATTATAACTAAGTATACAACTAACAATATAAAATATTCAAATTCAAGAGACATAAAATATATGCACCTTTTTGATTGTATGTTTAGGGTAGAGGTGGCATGTTCTCATTGAATCTCACTTTATTACCCTTTGAAGTTGGATCAACTTGTTGACTTTTTATAGTATCACTTCTTAAAGTGTTTGAATTGACATGCTCAGATTGTGGTGTATGAGGGGTTTGTTGTTCTATTGTATTGAGTTGAGCTTGCATTTGTAAGACAATTGCTTCAAGATCTTTATGTTTCTTTTCACAATGGGAATGGTTTTTGCATTTAGTAATGCTAAAGTAAATGCTTGGTGTGACAAAATTTTCGACACCCCTAACCCAACTAGAATGTTTAGGAGTACCTAAAGCCATTGAAAGGTTGTTGGTGCTCCTATTAATGAATAAAGTCTCATCTTCTGCTTGTTGAGTTAACTCATCCTACCATATGCTTCATTTTATAAGAATAATGAATAGTATATATTTATTATAAATTTATTAAATTAGTTGGCATAAGAAAATTTACAATTTTGTAACTTGTTGTATAATTGCTTCATCATCATATTCTCTATTTTTATTTTGACGAGCTTTCTTCCATAGAATGTTTCTATCCATTTTTTTAGTTGATCTTGTATTCGATTTCTACAAAGCAAAGGTAGATGAATTTTAATAATTTTCAAGAACTTTAAATATATAACTAAAATTATAGAATTTTAAAGAACTTACACAATTTATTTCAAACTGAGCATAGCCCTTTTGGCTAAGTCTATGATTGTATAATAGCATTTTTCGTCTCCCTATGCTGCTCACTTAATGCCTTTAAATTCATGACATAAATGATAAGTCTAGGTCAACAATATTGCGTATTGAGTAATAAAATCACCTAAATGAGTACCTGAAATTCTTCTGTAAATCTATCTTTAACAAACAAATCCCAATATCTTTGTTTAATGAAACCATGCATAGTTGGTGGTTTCAAAATGAGTTCTGAATTTGAAATAGTGTCAAGTATTATTTTTGTAAGAGTTTTTTTAAATATTCTCCATTTTTCATCTATTGACATTATTGCGTTTTTTTTACTTCTTGGATCCACATCATATGCCAACTATGAATTTCTAATAAGAATTAGTAAATAAAAAGTTGAATAGCTTAAAATAATAAATTAAGTTTAACTTACTTCCACACAATTTCATATTTTCTCTTTAATTTCGTTAGAACCTTACACCAATCTTTATAAAATATTAGGATCATTGTGCATGCCAAAAATCTAAGATAGTAAATATACTACTCTGTAACATTTCCTATTAGTTGACCATTTTCATTATACTCAATGGCTTCCCGCACACCGAAACTCTTAATTTTTATAATTTTTGGTAGGGTCTTTGAAACTCTATCCCTTCTTTTATTACATTTGATGGTACTACATTCTCATTACTAGGATGGTCAAGTGGTCATGGGAGAAGTCATCCTACATAAAATTGAGTAGATAATTCATAGCATGTGAAGAAACAGGTGTTAGGACTTGGATGTACTAAACAAATAAAATAAAAGAAAGGGTACTTAATAATATATATTTGTTAAATCAGAAGCCAAAATGCATAAACTGATGCCACAAGTCAATATATAATTTATTTTTCCAGAATAACGGTGCATATAAATTGACAACATAAATGGTAATCATTCCTCCTAAAAATTAGAACAAGCGTAGGGGGCTTCAATTCATTCGAGAAACCATTAAAAGAAAAGAGTTGGAGTAAACCAATAGCTATCTAAAACAAACATAAAAACATTCTGGGATCAAGTTCCCTCCCAAACAATCAATCATATATTTTCAATCCAAGTTCCCTAGCAAAAACATTCTCAAAATTCAAAAAATCAATCATGTATTCTCAATCCAAGTTCTCTCACAATCTCATCTCATGTATGATGACATAAACTTCTCAATTGCATCAAATGATTCAACTTTTGACAATACTTTTGTGTAGCAATGATAATCTATGCAATAATCATTGAGCTCATCATCCCCTTGGCAAGGGTGGTGATGTTGAAGTGGTTCAAGAACAATTGAGAATCTCGGATCAAGTTGATCTTGTACATAAAAATCTTGCTTAACTTAGAAAGCCAATATATATAAAGGAATCAAATTTATGGCCTATCCTTTCAAGCTCATCTATTTTAATTCTCTTTTTGTTGTCAACCTAGTCACAGTGGTGACGGCACTAACTATGCTACAGTGGGAAGCGCTGACTGTGCTACGGTGTGAGGTCTTGACTGTGATGCGCTTTGTAGAGGCGCCGAATGTGTGTGTGTGTATGTGTGTGAGAGAGAAAGAGGGGGGAAA
>JAULJZ010186593.1:0-26301 GCA_032270985.1 Heliamphora pulchella | reverse complement strand
GGGGGGGGGGGGGGGGGGGGGGGGGGGGGGGGGGGGGGGGGTGATGATGAAATCTATAGGGGCGTGAGTGGCGCGAACGAAAGACGACGATCTTTAAGTATTATTGTAATAGTGGAAAGCACACAACATAGGATGAGACATGAGAAAATTGTCATCCTTTGCACAACAAGCCATTCTTTTTTACTAAAGAAACAAAGTTATAGTTCTGTATCTTCGCAGCTACCCTCTATTCTCCTTGGTGCTGTTGGCTTGCCTAATACCAAGAAGGCAGACCTAATAACAAAACAGAATAATACAAAAGCAAGACAAGACATGAGAAAATTATCATATCTTGTACAGACAAATCGTTCTTTTCTACTAAAGAAACAAAATTATTGATCCGTGTCTTTGTAACAATCATTTATCCTCCGATACATACAAAGCTAACCCCTATACATGCAAACTCGTCCAACAAGATAGTACTGTTGGCTTATTTGATAACAAAAGGCTAGACCTAACAACAAAATAATCGAGAGCATTCAAAAGCGAGACGAGACCTAGTAAAAATGTCACCCATAACATAAGCAAGTCGCTTTTCATGACCTAATAACACAACAAGCGTATTTAAAAGCAAGACGAGACCTAAGAATAATGCCATCCCTAACACAGGTAAGCCGCTCTCCGTGATAAAAAAAAAGAAGTTATAAATCTATGTCTTTAGAGTGGTCCTTTATCCTTCCTCTCTTCTCTCACTTTTAATAATTTTTGATTATTTTGTTTATTTTTTTTATTACAATAAACTAAATATTCCCTCTTCATTTCAAATAGAATTAATATTTTTAATTTTAATAATAAATTAAAAATTAAAGTGTAATAAACACCTATTGTACCAATTATTTACCTACCGGCCCACAATTATTTTGTAACTACTCGAGAGCGATAGAAAGATAGGCCTCAATACAGATATTAGTAATATTATGTACACAGATAATTAATTAATTATATACTAATCATAAAAATTAAATTCTGATAATTTATTTATATTAAAATCTATAATACTTATTAATTTCAATATAAATAAACAATCAAGATTAATTTTTTATAATTTCTATAATTATTATCTGCATACAAAGTATATATTTTTTTTTTTAATGAAAGAGCCCGAGAGAGAAAGCACGTGCCGAAGCTAGCGATTTGGAATCGAGGCCTCGAGGCTATACTTATAGGTATAATCATTAGATTCATTACACAGAAATGAGGACGACCTACTACGGTACTACCAACATGGATTTGGAAATCAACCACTTTAAGCTTCGCTCCTCTTTGGTAATTGGGATGGAATTCTAAAAATAATTTGATTTTTAAGAAAATTAATTTTTTAAAAAAAAATTTAAAATATTTGAGATAATTTATTTAAGTAGATTTGTTTTTTATTTCTTGTTTAATATTTAATATTTTTTTATTTTTTATTTTTAAGTTATAATAGAGGTGTTTGACAAGTTACTGTTAGTAATTTTTAATTCTCTGTTACTAATTTTAATTATATATTATAAATTTTTTTAAAAATTAATAACTTTTATTATAATTTATAATTTTTTTTTATTTTAATTACAAGTTATAATTTTTTATTAAATATTTATAATTTTTACTATAAGTTACAATTTATAAGTTATTGCTCTCAGCAATACCAAACACTACTACGGTTTGGAATACTAACATTGATTTTAAATTTAATTTTTGATAATAGAATTATTTTTTTAATTAAGAATATTATAAATATTTTGCTCAAAAGAAATTTAAGAGGGCTCGGAGTGTGTATAAGCTCGTTTTTGAATAAATAGTAAAAACGATTAATGGGTTTTTTTAGAAATCCCAAAAGCACTACTTTAAAAGTTATTTTAATTTTTTTTTTACTATGCAGCTTTTGAGATAATAATTTATTTTATTTTTTATTTGATCGAATTATTGTTTTTGATAGTCTTTTGATTTCTATCACCAAGACAACCAAGAAAAGTGACATTTTAATTAAAATAATTGAAATAGATAAAATTAAGTTAACAAATTGGATTTTATATCACTTATTTTAATTTTTAATAACATCTTTTACCTTTCAATTATTCTCATAGAGACACTCCAAAAAATTCAAAAAGAACTAGGCAAAAGTCGAAAAAAGATAAAAATAAAAATAATAAAATCATTTGATTGCATTTTTTAAAATTGTTATTTGAAAACTCTTTTGTAAAAATAAATTTAAAAAACAGTTTTATAATATTTTACAAAGAGAAATTGCATTTGGTGCACTACTTTTAAAAAAATTAAACCCTAGTCCTAACTGGCCCAAATAAGAAAATTGAAAAAAACAAGGCACGCTGCCACCGATGACGACTGAGATGCCGAAGAAATAGGACACCGATAACTGAGATGACATCGACAATGACTGAGACGTCGATAAAACGAGATGCTGTTGATGACGATTGAGTTTTGAATATAGGGTTTTCAGAAATCGATTTTCTACTGTCGATGATGACGAGGAAGGCACGCCGCAAGCGAATAGAAGAGAAGAGCTTCTCGTTTAAGTTTCGAATCTAAGTTTTGCAGAATCTCCGTGAAAGGAAGAGCTCGAGCAGAGCGCGTCGCAGAAGACAACGATGAGTCTTTTCGTCTTCTCTGTGTTTGATTTTGTTAAAAAAATTGCTCGCGACGACGACAACAAGAGTCTTCTCGTCTCTAAGTATTTGATTTTGTCAAAAAAGCAACTAACAAAAAAAAAGTAAAAATGTATTTTTATTGTTTTCAAATAGGACCCAATTTTTAACTCATTTTGTCTTTTTTTTTTTTAACATTTGTTTTTTCAAAATTTCTAACAAACAAGATTTCAAAATTGTAAAAACATAATTCTCTAAAAATTGTTTTCGAAAAACACAACCAAACAAGCATTTCTCTCGTTTTAGTTAAAGATAGTGGGGTGTTGTTATAAGTGAGATCTATTTATTTTTTTTAATTAATAAAAAATGGTATATTTACTTATTTTGTAAGGTGAATAAACACAATTACTCTAGTGAGATAGAGAAGGGCACGTTGTTGTGTCTCTCCGAATATTCCATTTGATTGAATTAACCTTATTTTCTAAAAAATAATTTTATTATTTATTTTTAAATGAAAAATTATTTAGTTACGTAATTAATGCTGTTTGATTATTCTAACATGTTGCATGAATGATTTATTTAATGAATTTAATAAGTAAAAAATTTCAAAAATAAGGTGTTTAGGAAAACAACTATTAGTAACTCATATATTGTAGTTTGTAACAGAAGTTGTAAGTGCTTGGTAAAAAATGTAACTTGTAATTGAAATAGAATAAAAAGTAATTATAAGTTATAGTAAAAATTATGAGTGTTTAAAAAAACTTATAATTTATAATTAAAATTTGTAACAGAAAGTTAAAAGAGACTAACAGTAACATTCTCAAACACCTTCAAAGAGGATGTTAGTTATAACTAAAATTATAAATTTGTGGATTATAAACTTATAGCTAGAAAAGATGTAATTATAATTTTAAATAAAAGTTATAAATATTTATTATAACTTTAAACATATAACTTTTAAGTACTAAAATTTGCTTTCATTGATTTAGAATTAAAAATTACGTTAAATTTTTAAATTTTTTGCTAAACTATAAATTAAATGCCCTCTTTGTTAGCTTCTTTTAATTAAAAGCTAACAAAGGAATTTGGAAGAACTTAAAAGATAAGGTGTGCCCTAATCAACGGAATATACACTCTTATGGGTTCTCGCAAAAATTAACAAGGACAATATTATGTGATGGCATTAGCAAATAAAAATGTTAAACAGTGGACCATTCTCGTCTTTAAGACCTACTCGGCATAGGTGAGCTAACTTTGTCTTATTCAAAATATCTTTTATTAGATTATTATACAAAAACACGAGCTAGGACAGCCCTATCCTCCTTTCTTATGCTCTAAAGAGTATTGATGTACGAGCTAGGGCAGTCCTATCCTCCTTTCTTCTGTTATTAATTATTTATACCTTCATCTCCATTTTTCTTTTCGTCGTGTCCTTTGCGATAAGGAAATGACTTCTTTGCTTCCGATTAGAGATTAACCTTCTGCTCAAACTTCCTGCAAAGGAATGTGTCTTTCTGCGGATCGGGGTACATCCCCTAAAAGGCAGTACGATCATGTTGTGTCTTATTTAGAGTATTTAAAAAATAAGATTTTTGTAATTGAATTCGTTAATGACGTAGAACTCGTCGAGTTTGTTTAGCATGCAAAATTTTATATTTATTCGATACATGTAACTAAGTGATTAAATAAGATCTCATAATGTTATTTTATAAATAAATAAATAAATAAAAATTATGATTTTAAAAAAGATATTATTAAACAAATGTTACCCAATTACTTAACTAAAGGTATCGGATGAATCTGAAATTTTACATACTAAGCAAACTTGACGAGTTATACATAATAAACGGATTCGATCGTAAAAATATATTCGCCAAATCATCCCAAACAGGGCACAGCACCATATTGCTGCGCTTTCCTCGATCCATCTTTCTGCTCAAATCTCCTTAAAGAATGTGTCCAGCAATGATGAACTTCGAAAAAGTTTGACATTGTTAAAATTAATAGTTTATAAATTATTATTTGTAGTATAAATTGTGAGTGTTTGATAAAATTTGTAACTTGTAACTGAAATAGAAAAAAAATTAATTATAAATTGTAATAGAAATTGTGGGCGTTTGAAAAAATTTATAACTTATGATTAAAATTAGTAGTAAGAAGTTCAAAGCTATTAGTAGTACTTATAGCTTAGCCACCGTTTGACATTTTAAAAAGCTGTTTTTTATATATATAAAAATCTTTTAAAGTAGATTATTTAAAATCTCTAAAAAAAAATTCATTAACTTTTTAAAAAAAATCTATATACATCTCAAATATTATAACTTTTTATAGAATAAAATAACTATAATATCATAGTTAAACAGTTAACTCTAATACTAAAATTTTGAAAGCATACCATTATCCCCATATACTACAATTTAAAAGTAATAAGTAAAGGCATACGAAATATTTGAAAAAAAAGCTAAAGAAAAGCTACCCTACAAAAATCAAAACATTCTAATTTTTGTCTACTTTTGTTTATAAAGTTAAAGTTTTTAAAAGTCATTTTTTTAGATATGCCAATTAGGGACTTGGAAATTTAATTTATTGGTATTATTTGCTGTAATTTCTCTTTTGAATTTGTTTGGCTTGAAATTTAAAAGTGTTTTCAATCTCTTAAAGTTTTTTAAAAAGGAAATGCTCAAAATCCATTTTTTGTATTTGAATTGACAGTATAATAATCACTTTCACACCAAACAAGTTTTCTACTTATTTAGGGTCGGTTTGAAATAGTTTTTAAGTCAATTTTTAAGCTGTACTATTGATTTTCTTCTAAAAAGTCTACATTTTTAATATATATATATATCTCAAATAATTTAACTATTTTTACTAAAATGACTATAACACTTTAATTAGAAAAATCAACACTACTCCAAAATCAAAAAATGTGTCAATATTTCAAATATCATAGTTTAAAAGCAAAAATTAAATACAATTTAGATATTTCAACAAAAAATTAAAAAAAAAAAAAATTTAAAGGAAAAAATTATCTTAAACAAATTATTTCAAATAATTTAACTTTTATTTTCTTTTTCTTAAAAAAAGTTAAATTTATTAAAAATCAAACTTTAAAATTTCAAACGATGGAAGAGTTATTCATTAAGTAGAAAATGCTATGTCAGCATACTAATGTAATATCAAATCAATGCACACACATCATGTATTTATAAATTTACGAACTGACCTTATAATATGGGCTCTACTTTATATATATATATATCTCAAATAATTTAACTATTTTTACTAAAATGACTATAACACTTTAATTAGAAAAATCAACACTACTCCAAAATCAAAAAATGTGTCAATATTTCAAATATCATAGTTTAAAAGCAAAAATTAAATACAATTTAGACATTTCAACAAAAATTTAAAAAGAAAAAAAATTTAAAGGAAAAAATTATCTTAGACAAATTATTTCAAATAATTTAACTTTTATTTTCTTTTTTTAAAAAAATGTTAAATTTATTAAAAATCAAACTTTAAAAATTCAAAAGATGGAAGAGTTATTCAATAAGTAGAAAACGCTATGTCAACATGCAAATGTTATATCAAACCAATGCACACACATCATGTATTTATAAATTTACGAACTGACCTTATAATATGGGCTCAGCAGTTATTACACATCAATATAACTCTACATTAAAGGATACATAAAACATGTATATTGATTGCGTTAGTCCTAGACAACCTAAGACGGGGTGAATTTGATTTTAAAACAATAATAACTATTTTAAAAAAAATTTAATTTCTTAAACAAATATAGCAGGAATATCAAGAAATAAAGCAATGAAGAAATTAAAGAGGTTAGGGAGAGAGAAATTGAACCGAACACCAAGATTTATAGTAGTTCGACTTCTTCCAAATCTACGTTCACTCCTCAAGATTCTCCTTGAAAATCTTTCCTAAGATAGAAAGTTTCACGGGTGCATTTAAAACTTTTTATAGTCTCAAGATGATCCTAGAAAAACAATTCATGTTTTCTTCTAATCACTCTTGAACTCTTCTTTGAAAAGTATCACTCACTCACTTAAAGGATTAAGGGTGACTCACCCTTAAATACAATAAATGTAGTATTCAATGAAATATTCACTTACTCTCTTTACAAATGATTGAAAATAAATGAATACAAAAATGTGAGATTTGACTAGAAGAGTTAATGAGTAATAAATGCTTTTTTTTGAAGATTTGAGTTTTTGATTTAAGCAATAGAATAGTGTCCAGATCTTCTAAGCTTCAAATATTAACTCCTTATATAGTTATCTGGAATAAATGACCGTTGGTGGGTTGATGGAGGCAATTAATGCTTTGAAATCCAACTGCTAGAACCAGTGCGAGATTTGAAATCTGTCGCAAGAGTCGACTCAAATTCATTTTGTGTCGACTCAAAATATTCAGGGCTTGGTTCCTCAAGTAATTGTGTTGACTCATTTATTCAATGGTGTCGACACAAATTTTGCATCTTCCTCACCCATACGGTGGTGTCGACTCATAGAGCTTTTGGTGTCGACTCAATCATTACTTCAGTTTTTCAGGAGAGACCTTTGATGTTGAATCATATCGTCTTTAGTGTCGACTCATTTTGTCTGGAAGCTACTGAAGTTTTAGTGTCGACTCATCTTCGTTTTGGTGTCAACTCATAAAATTGCAGTCAGCCTCGATAGTTTTAGAGTTGACTTATTTTGATCTGGTATCGACTCAGAAAACTGCAGACAGTCTCAATTGTTTTGGAGTCGACTCGAAATCGTTTGGTGTTAACCCAAAAAGCTTGTTCCCGTATGAAACATTTGTGTCGACTCATAAACCTTTGGTGTCGACCCATTTGAGATGGAGTCGGGAATTGTCTTGAAGCTCTGGTGTCGACTCATTTTTTTCGAAGTCAGAAAATCGATGGATTACTTAGTGTTGACTCAAATTGCGTTGGTGTCAACCCAAAGTGAATTCCGTATGGCTTGTGTAGATGTTGACTCAAGTTCAATTTTTATCGACTCATTTTGCTCAACAACCTGGATTCTGGTCCAATACGAAAGGTGTCGACCCAAACTAGTTTGGTGTCGACTCAAATTAGTTCATAAAAACATCTTAGTCAAACATGTTAATGTGTTGACTCAATTTCTCAATGGTGTCGACATACTTGAGAGTTTTAAACGTACTTTGCCTTTAGATGTCGACTCAAATATCAATTTGTGTCGACTCAAAAAGTTCTTTGACATAACACAAAGTGTTAACTCATTTGATGCAAATAGTCGGTACAAATGGCATAAAGTGTCGATTCATTAGCCATATAGTGCCAAATTTACATTTTTAGAAATAAATAAATATATTTCTTTTTAAATTAATTTAATTAAAAAAATAATTTATGAAAATCATCAAAATCTAATTAAAAAGCCATTGGCTAATAATCTTCCTTTTATATATTACAATATTTTTTAAAAAATATTTAAAAAATTCTCAACAAGGGTTCTCCCCTTATTTCTATACCTTAAACAATATATAAATTTATAACAATTAGGCATTTAACAACAGTGTAAAACACATGTGTAAGAGAATTTTCAAATTTGATTCAGAAGTATTCTGAATTTATTAAAATTTGTGCATCAACTCAAAGTGTTCAAGAGACTTAACAGGAATATATATGAGCACTAATATCAAGACCCAAGCATTAAGTACATTCCATACATACACAGAGCATGATGACAGTTGTTATGAAATTGAGATATGTCATTTCATAAACACAACAATTAAGTGTTAACCAAAAACAACCAACAATTATAAAAAAAACTTAATGTTTCCACAACCATCATCACAAACACATAAAACAGATAAGGAGATGTTTAATAATTACATAAAAGCTGCTAAACTTCTTCTTCTTTCTTCTCTCCCTTTCACTGCTTCTTCTTTCCTTTTGGAATCATCAAAATTAGATGTCGTCGAACTGTTTCTTCTTTTGCATCTTGTCTTCGGCCACTTTCCTTCATTAATAAGCATGTTCTTTGGAGGCTCGTTCTTTCTCAGATGTCTTCTCTTGTTCTTCAAGATTTGCAAATAAGACTGCTAAAGCTAAGTCGGCCTCGCGCTTCAATCTTGCTTCTTTTTCTGCCTTTCGTTTTCTTATGCTTAAATTGTTTGACCCAAGCATCTTGAATCCATTTGAGATGGTCTTCGACATTCCTGGTATTCTGTTGCACTACAATGACAACGCCTTTGTCGTATTCCTTTCGAACTTACTGAAAAATGGCAAAATTAGCCTTCACGATAGAGGCTACACTGTCGTTCAGGGTTTTGCTCATAGAAAGGCCAGCATCGTATGGGTTTTCAATTTTTCTTCACAGAGTACGGTTGGCTTTGTTTAAATGTTTGACTTTATCGGAGATAGAGAACATTTTGCAATCGATATCAAAGAGATCCACATCAACTTTCATTTGAAAGGATACTACAGAAGAAGTCAATCCCTTGACAAGATAGACAAGTTCTGTAAACTTTTGAGATAAGGGACCAGCAGGAGGAGCAAATGAAGATGCAACAGAAGAAGGAGGAGGAGGAGGTGGAGAAGGAGAAGGAACAGAGGTAGAAGAGGAGTCGGGTACATTATGTCTGGTCTGGGGAGGAACAAGGGAACCAGAATCAAACGGCACAAGAGAATTGGTACGAACTGAGGGAGGAAGATGGGTCCTACTAGATGTTGGTGGAATAGTGGAAGAAGATGCAAAATTTTCACGTTCAGTGGACCAAACACCATTAACTTTTGAAGTTTGCATATATTTCAAGATGCTCTGTCCATATAAATCATGGTTTGAAAAGAAAATTCCCTTCTCAATGGACATATCAACACCAAAGTGCCGAAACACATGGGTCAAAAACATGGCATGAGAAAGGGAGGAATTGGACTTTGAATGTGATTGCAACATGTCAGAGATGAAAGGATAACCAAGGTCCAATTTCTTGCATTCAAAGATGCACTACAGAATAAAAATATGCATAAAGTTCACATCACCAAATTTGCCAGATTAGGGCAGAAAAATGTGATTGACAAAATGATATAAAATTCT
The DNA here is from genome assembly GCA_032270985.1 of Heliamphora pulchella. NCBI lineage: Eukaryota > Viridiplantae > Streptophyta > Magnoliopsida > Ericales > Sarraceniaceae > Heliamphora > Heliamphora pulchella. The sequence continues at coordinate 16,586 of JAULJZ010186593.1, read as the reverse complement.
CATTTCAGGCTTAAGGGAGTTAGCCTCAAGGTGTTTTGAAGAGTCAACCTGTTCGAGTTCAAAAATTTATTTTACCGCATCATGAAAAGAAAAATCGTAAATAGTTCTATTTTTCTTGTTGCAAGCAACAAACAATCGACCCTCAGGGAGACTGAGGATCTCATTCAAGGTTTTAGAGGTCAAGTGAATGTTTATGCCATTTACCCAAGTGGTAATGGTCATGATATTAGGGTCGGTGATTTTAAAATGAGCGTAGAACAGTTTAATGAGTGTAGGGTAATGGGGTTTTCAGATCTGGAGTAAGTTCATCCAATCGAGATCGGAGAACAACTCAGAGAATTTCATTTCTATTGAATCAAAAAACTAAAAATCAATAAACCGATTGGGGGTAACCCTTTGAGTCATAAAAGAAGCAAAGTAGAGATTCTTGTACTTACTGAGCTGAAACTTCAAAGTTGGTTCAATTGGAGTGATGTTTGAAGGTCCGGCCTTGCTCGTCTTCGATTTCTTCTGGATCTTCTGTTTCTTTGCCGCTCTAGGGCTTGACGGCCCTTCATCTTGATGTTTGCTCCATTTGCCCATCGTCTTCAGTGGCATTGACGATGATAAAAAGACGGAAAGAGATGAAGGTGGAAGGGATTGACTCTAGGGTTCGTCGGAGAGACACGAAGAGGGAGGAGATGAACCGACGTTTTTAATGTGAACAGTTTTGAGCGCGAATGAGAAAAGAGGGAAAAATCGTCAATATATAAACTCTATGAACTGTGTCGATCCTAAATAAAATTGAGTCTACACTTTTCACGCGACATTGGGGGTGTCCAAAGACAAATTGTGTTGACACCTTTTACCAGAGTGTCGACACCTTCGACTCATTGAGTCGACACTCTTCTTAAACGAATCGATTTAAATTTTACCGAGAGCAAGATAAACGAATTGAGTTGACATTATATAGCTGGGAGTCAGCTCTTTCACACACATGTTAACCCTTTTTATCATTGAGTTGACACTTTTCACAAATCAATATAAAGCATGAAAAGTATTGAGATACATTGAACATGCATGGTTAGCATGGCAGTTTAAGCATCAATTTGGAGCACATAGTATACCAAGTTCTTTTTTGATATAGCAAAGTCTTTTTTTTCATTTAAAAGTTTGGTAAATATATCAGCAAGCTGGTAGTTAGTGCCTACAAATTCAAGTTCTATGTTGCTTTTTTGAACATAATCTCTAATAAAGTGATGTCTAATCTTAATATGCTTTATTCTTGAGTGTTGTATAAAATTTTTAGATATGTTAATGGCACTAGTGTTATCATATTTAATAAAAATATAATTTAAACAAATACCATAGTCTTCTAGTCGTTGTTTCATTCAAAAAATATGTACACAACAGTTAGCAGTTGTAATGTACCCAGCCTCAGCTGTAGATAAGGCTGCTGAGTTCTGTTTCTTGCTAAACCGTGATATTAAAGAGTGTCCTAGGATTTGACATGTTCCGCTTGTACTCTTTCAATTAATTTTACAACCGATAAAGTCTGCATCAGAATAGCCATATAACTCAAAGGTTATTCCTCTATAATAGAATAATCTTAGATTTTGTGTACCTAATAGGTATCTAAAGATGCACTTAACAGCAGTCACATGCGATTCTTTAGGATTAACTTAAAATCTAGCACGCATGCATACACTTAACATGAAATATGGTCAACTAGCAGTAAGGTAAAGTAGGGATCTTATCATACTTCTATATCGTTTTTCATCTACCGTTTTACCATTTTTATCCTTGACAAACTTTGTTGAATGGCATATTGAAATTCCCATAGGTTTTGCTTTTAGCATTTTAAACCTCTTTACCAAATCTCTTGTGTACTTGAATTGGTTGATAAAAATTTCATCATTTGTTTGTTTGATTTAAAGTTCAAATAAGTAATTGAGTTCACCCATCGTGCTCATCTCAAACTCTCCCTCCTGCATACACTTAGCAAAGTCCTTCTAAAGAGTTTCATTATTTGAGCCAAAGATAATGTCATCTACATATATTTGGATAACTAGCGTATCTTTTCTTTGAGACTTAATAAAAAGAGTTGTTTCAATTTTTTCTCTTAAAAATTTATTTTCAATTAAGAATTTACTAAGTTTTTCATACCACGCTTTTGGTGCTTGTTGCAAATCATAGAGAGCCTCAGTAAGTTTATAAATATGGTTTGAAAATTTTGAATTTTTAAAGTTAAGAAGTTGTTTCACAAAAACTATATCTGAAATAAAACCATTTATAAAGACACTATTAACATCTATTTGATAAAATTTAAAATTTTTAAAACATATAAAAATAAGCAACATCCTAATAGTTTTAAGTCTAATCACATGAGCAAAAATTTCATCAAAATAGATACATTTTTCTTGATTGTAATATTGGACAACCAATCGAGTTTTATTTCTAAAAACTCATTTTGTACCGATGATGAAATGCTCCTTAGTTCTTGAGATAAAAGTTCAAATCTTATTTCTTTCAAATTGATTAAACTCTTCTAGTATAGCCAAAGTCCAAAACTCATCACTTTCAGCTTTATCAAAATGTTTGGTTCAGTCTGGAAAAGAAATACTAAATTATCACAAATATTCGGTAGACATGATCGAGTTTTAATATCCTATGATGGATTACCAATGATCAAGTCTTTTAGATGACCTTAAGCATACTTTCATTCTTTAAATAAATCTGAATTTTCAAGATTTGAAGTGCTAGCAACTTATTGAACCTCATTTTTTTTTTGCTTATTTGTAGCTTCCTCCTGATTTGGTACTTCTTGGTCCTTGATAAAGATGTTCTCAACACCATTTTCTATGTTAACCAAGTTATCATCACAAAATTTTTTAGAAGAGCCGAGGTTAACTTCATCAAAAATAATATGTATATATTCTTCAACAATTAGGGTCTTTTGTTGAAAACTCTATAAACTTTACTAGATATGAAATATTCAAGAAAAATACATTAATCAGATTTTGCATCAAACTTGTTCAAAAGTTTTTTATGTTATTCAAAATAAAGTATTTGCATCAAAAGGTACAAAAATAATTGATGTTAGGTTTTCTTCCATTCCATAACTCATATAGGATTTTCTTGAGAGAAACTCGAATCATGGTTCTATTCACGATATAATAAGTTGTGCTGAGAGCCTCAGTCCAAAAATATCTTGGTAGATTATTTTTATAGAGTATGATTCTAACAATTTCTTTCAAAATTCTATTATTTCTCTCGACAACATTATTTTGTTGGGAAATTTTAGAAGTAGAGAAGTTATGATCTATACCACTTTCATCACAAAACTTTCTAATATTTTTATTTTTAAATTCTCTACCATGATCACTTCAGATACTTGAGATTTGAAAATCTTCTTCATTTTGAATTCTCCAAAACAATTTTATAAAAGAGAAAATGATTCATTCTTATGAGTTAAGAATAGCACCCAAGTGTATCTAGAAAAATTATCAACAATAATAATGGCATATCTTTTGCCTACAAGATTAAGAGTCTTTATTGAACCAAATAAATCAAAGTGCAATAGTTGTAAGATCTTAGAAGTAGAAATTACATTTTTGGATTAAAAAGAACTTTTTACTTGTTTACATTGTTGACATGCATCACAAATTTTATCTTTTTTAAATTTAATTTGAGGTAAACCAATCACTAATTCATTTTTTAATGCGTGCATTGTGGCGTCGGGACTTTGAGGTTTTTGAAATGATCAAAAATAAAAAAATTCAAATGATGTTTAAAAAATATTTTAACGCCTTGAAAACTAAATTTTAAAAACTTTTTTTTGTTAAAAATAGAGTCGTCACTTGATTTTTGAGAAAAATCAAGAAAAACAAAAATGGCCAATGATCTCTAAAACGTTTAACCAGAGAAAAATGGTTCGATGGCTAAAGTATGAATCGAGAAAGGTATTAAACACCCCGTTCGCCAACCGTAAGGTTGGCCACTAATCATCATTGGTTCTTGCTAAGGCTTTTCAAATCCATACAAATAAAAAAAACAGAGGTAAAGAGAAAATATAAAAAATACATAACATATGTATATAGAACACCAAAGCAAAACAAATAAAAAAGATAAAATTCTAAATCCTACGGCATACAATTTCTAATTAAAGGATACATGGAACACACTCACATGCAATTTTATCAAAATATCCTAAGCTATCATAATTTAAATAAAAAAACAAAAATGTTAAAAATTGCTAAAATTACCGAAACATAAATTGCTACAACATAAACTAAACTTTTTCAAATACAATTTTGCAATAAACACAAATCTAACATGCATATTATCAAATTATCAAAAGCACAACTAAAAAAAAAATGTGTGAAAATCCTACAAAAATAAATTTCACTTAATGGAACCAATAACAAATATTTTATGTGTTAATATGATGAGGAAATATTTAAAAGTTTAATTAGAAAGAAAAAGAAATAAAGAGAAAACTTGCGAAAGAAAAATTAAACAAAAATAAGAAGGTTAAAAAATGTTATTAAATGAAAAAAAAAATCTAACTATTTACATTTTATATTTTAAAAGAGACAAAAAAATAAATGAAAAAGAAAACAAAAGAGAAAAAAATTATACTTCAAGATGAAATCTAACTTAAAAGACTTTTTATGATTTTTTAGTTAATAAAAAAAAGAAAAATAATATGAAAGAAAAATTAAGCTAACATTCAAAGAAGAAAAAAAGTAAAAATAAAATAAAAAAATAAACCTAATAATAAAGAGAAAATAAAAGAAAAGAAAATGCTAGAAAATGAACATTAAACTAATGCTAAAAGAAAAAAAAAGCTAAAACATTAAACTAACAAAAAAGAAAAGGAAAGGAAAGAAACGAAATACTAGAATTAAATGGGTGTAATATTAACAATTACAATTATATATATATAAATACTTGAATTATAACAATAACGACATCGTTAATCGTATTACTAAATTATATTAGCAGTATTTAATGATTAAACAAGTTTAAATGTAAGTAAATAAATAAACAAAACAAATATTCAAGTAAAGAAGCTAAGAAAAATTAAATAACCTAAACACATTCATTAAAAATGAATTCTAATTATTAAAACAACTATAAAAGCAATGTAAAAAAATAAAATAATGAAATTAACCCGGTTACTCCAAATGGATAAAAAGTGGAGTTAGAAAGGCTAGAGATCCAAGCAAAGTACTTGGATCGCTAAGGAATTTTCGAGTCAGAGAATGGTAATAGGCAATTTGGTCCTTAGGTGATTATCCAAGTTAGGGTTTCAAAACTTCGGTATCAGGGACTCGGCACTCGGTACTTTGGCAGGGTTTCAGTGTCAGGCCTCGAAATTCCTTGGCGACTCGGTAGAGTTTCTCTCTCTAAACTTATGTCTTGAAAATGTTCCAAGGCGTACGGTATTTATAGAATTCTTCAACCAATGAAATACTGACACGTTCTGGGACACGTCAGAGTTTTTAGAGTTGGCGGTCGCCAGGTATGAACATGGCGATCGTCATATTACAAAAAATTTTCAGAAGGTTCTACTGGCGGTCGCCACTATGCAAGTTGGCAGTCGCGAGGTTAGAGTTGGCGGTCGCCGGGTATGAAAATGGCGGTGGCCACAAAAAGTGAAAAGTTCCAAGAAGTTCTATTGGCGATCGCCACGATAAACATGGCGACCCCAAGATTCCAACATGGCGATTCAATGATGATTTCACTGATTTGAAGGTTTTGATCATTTAGTTCAAATACCGAGCTTGGATTATTTTCTGAGGATCGTACTAAAGCACAATTTCAATTGGTTTCATCATCGGATTCACCTATGATTAGGCGAGGTCAAATTGGAGTGTCTATAGTTGTCCCTCTTTGATATAACTTGCATAGCAACGCGTGATGCAAGTCATATTAAAGATTCAGAGACAACATCCATTTGACCTAACCGTTAATATTAGGCCACAAACATATAAGCATGCAGTGATATTGGTCGTACTCGAATTTTCATTGAACTGCTTACGTACCCTTTACTAGGGATCAGAACAAAACGTAATTCCCGAAATAAAATGCAATGATGCAAAATATTAAACATGATACAGATGCTTAACATGACGCAAACACTAATATCATCCAAACATCACCCTAAAGATCAAATCAAGATCTAAAGGGAGCACAAATAAACAAGTCAAAGATCGAGTCAAAATCAAAAAACTCGGCTGGGAATAAAATAATTAAAAAGATTGAATCAAGATCCTAGAAATTATCTTAACCGAAAAAGCAACAACGAATTAGTAGGTCGAGTCAAGACCCAATAATTTTGGGACGAAAGCGGGATAAAAATAATTAAAAATCAAGTCACGACTTAAAATTAAATTTATCGAAAGAAAAATCATGAATTAATAGATTGAGTCAAGACTTAAAAACTCGGATGAATCACGGATAGAAATAATTAAAAGACAAGTCACGGTTTAAAACTAAATTTATCAAGAAAAAAATAATGAATTAATAGGTCGAGTTAAGATCTAAAAACATGGAATAAAAATAATTAAAAACCAAGTCACGGTTGGCACCCCGTTCGCCCAACCGTAAGGTTGGCTTCCACTAATAATCATTGATTCTTGATAAGATTTTTCAAATGCATGCAAATAAAAAAAATAGTAGTAAAGAGAGAAAATTCAAAATTAAATATAAAAAATGCATAACAGATGTTTATAGAATACCAAAGCAAAGTAAAACAAATAAAAAAGGTATAATTTTAAATTCTACGGTATGCAATTTCTAACTAAAGAATACATGCAACACACACACACATGCAATTTTATCAAAATATTCTAAACTATGATGATTTAAATAAAAAAATAAAAATATGCTAAAAATTACTAAAATTACCCAAACATGAATTGCTGCAAAATAAGCTAATTTTTTTCAAACACAATTTTGTAATAAACACTAAACTAACATGCATATTATCCAATTATCCAAAAGCATAACTAAAATAAAAAAAATGTGTGAAAATCCTACAAAAACAAAATTCACCTAATGGAACTAATAACAAGTATTTTATGTATTAATATGATGAGGGACTATTTGAAGATTTAATTTAAAAAAAAGATATAAAAAGAAAACTTACGAAAGAAAAATTAAGCCAAAATAAGAAGATTAGAAAATATTATTAAATAAAAAGAAAATCTAACTATTTATATTTTATATTTTAAAAGAGAAAAAAATAAAAGAAAAAAAAATAAAAGAGAAAAAAATTACACTTAAAGATAAAATCTAGCTTAAAAGACTTTTTATGATTTTTGGATTTAATAAAAAATAATATAAAAAAAATTAAGTTGACATTTAAAGAAGAAAAAAAGTACAAAAGAGTAGAAAAATAAACCTAATAATAAAGAGAAAAAAAAAATACTAGAAAATGAACATTAAACTAATACTAAAAAAAAATACTAGAACATTAAACTGACATAAAAAGAAAAGGAAAGGAACAAAATGAAATACTAAAATTAAATGGGTGTAATATTGACAATTACAACCATATATATATAAGTGTTTAAATTATAACAATAATGAAATCGTTAGTCGTATTACTAAATTATATTAGCACTATTTAATAATTTAATAAGCTTAAATATAAGTAAGTAAATAAACAAAACAACTAATATTCAAGTAAACAAGCTAAACAAAATTAAACAAGCTAAACACAATTATTAAAAATGAATTCTAATGATTAAAATAACTATATAAGCAATGTAAAAGAAATAAAACAATAAAATTAACCCGATTACTCCAAAGAGATAAAAAATTGAGTTAGAAGGGCCGAGGATCCAAGCAAAGTACTTGGATCCCTAAGTAATTCTCGAGTCGAAAAATGGTGATGGGCAATTCGGTCCTCAGGCAAAGATTCAAGCTAGGGTTTCAGAATTTCGGTATAAAGGACTCAGCTCTCGGTACTTTGGCATGGTTCCGACGTCGGGCGTCGGAATTGCTCGACAACTCGGTAGAGCTTCTCTCTCTAAACTACTGTCCTGAAAACATACTATGGGGTACAGTATTTATAGAATTCTTCAACCAATGAGATGCTGACATGTTCTGGGATACGTCAAAATTTTTGGAGTTGGTGGTCGCTACATTAAAAGAAACTTCCAGAAGTTCTACTGGCGGTCGCCACTATGCAAGTTGGTGGTCGCCACTTTACTAGTTGGCGATCCCCAAGCTAGAGTTGGCGGCCGTCAGGTATGGACATGGCGGTGGCCATAAAAAGTGAAAGCTTCCAAGAGGTTCTATTGGCAGTAGCCACAATGAACATGGCGACCCCAAGGCTCCAACATTGTGGTTCAATGATGATTTCACTGGTTTGAAGATTTTAATCATTAGGTTCAAATACCGAGTTTGGATCATTTTTCGAGAATCGTACTAAAGCACCATTCCAATTGGTTTCATCATCGAATTTACCTAAGATTAGGTAGGGTCAAATTGGTGTGTCTACATGTATGTCCAAGCCTTCTATGTCATAACCAACTGTTATCACTTAAGGTGACTAAACACTTTGTGTTATTTTTAAAAAAGTCATTTACATTAAAAGTGTAAACATTTTCATGCCTATGACCTTTAAAAATAAATTTGTTGTCAATTAAATTTTTAATAGCACACTTAGCATGATCAAATACAACATTGTGGCATTTGTCACAAAGTTGACTTATGCTAAGAAGGTTATATTTTAAACCATAAACAAGCAAAATATTTTCAATAGAGAGGGTATGAAATTTTACTAATACAGTCAATTCCTATAATTTTGCCCTTACTATATTCACCAAACGTCACAAATTCACCATTTTTTGGCTTGAGGGATGCATACATTGATTTGTTGCCTATCATGTGTCTTGAGCATGCACTATGAAGATACCATATCCCTTCCTTGGATGACACTTGAGATATACCTCATTATCTTCTTTGGCCATAAGGCAAAAATTAGCAACTTTATTTTTTTCTTTTTTATCTTCGGAGCTGCTATCATCACTCTCACCCCATGCAGCTATTATAGCCTTCTTGGATCCCTTCTTGAAGTACTTCTTCAGTTGGGGACACTCGGCTTTCACATGTCTAGACTTCTTGCATTCATAGTATATGATCTCATCTTTCTTGTCATTATTCTTAAATTTGCTAGACTCTCTCTTAAACTTGTTGAGTTCTCCTTTGTGCTCATCTTTTTTGAAGAATCTTCTCCCTTTTTGTTTTTTGCCTAAAAAACCTTTTAAACTTTCTTGTTATGAGGGCTAGATCTTCACTTTCGTCACTAGTGGTTCTTCATCAGATTTCTCATCAAAAGTAGAGGACTTGAAGGCATTGCCCTTCTTCTTTTCGTTGTCATCTTCTTTATCCACCTTGATGTTCATCTCATGAGTCAAGAGTGATCCAAGAAGCTCCTCCAAACTAAGTATATTGAGGTCCTTAGTTTCTTAAATGGTAGTGACTTTAGCTTTCTAATTCTTAGGCATGCACCTAAGAATCTTTCTTACCATTTCTGCATTAAAGTAGATCTTCCCAAAAGATTTTAATTTATTTATAATATCGGTGAATCTAGTAAACAATTCAGAGATAATTTCATCATACTTCATTTTAAACAATTCATAATTATAAATTAGTATGCTAATCTTAGATTATTTGACTTCGTTGGTTCTTTGCAGTGTCTGTGGTGCCAGAATTTAGAATTTTGGTTTAAAAATAAGAGAATTCAAGAAATATTTAGAAAATACTTTAATACTTTGAAAATCAAATTTTAAAAACCTTTTATTGTGAAAAAAATAGAATCGCCACTTGATTTTTTAGAAAAACTAAGAAAAATTAAATGAGCCATTGATCTTTAAAACTACAACCAGAGAAAAACAAGGATCCAATGGCGAATGTACGAATTAGAGAAGGTGTTAGGCACCCCGTTAGCCCAACCGTGAGGTTGGCCTCTACTAATCATCATTGGTTATTAATTGAATTTTTCAAATACATGCAAATATAAAAAATAGAGGCGGAGAGAGAACATCCAAAATCAAATAGCAAAAATACATAACATATGTATATAAAACGCCAAATGAAACAAGTAGCAAAAAAATTTTTAAATCTTACGGCATGCAATTTCTAACTAAAGAATACATAGAGCAAACCACATTATATTGACAAAGGTAAAGAAACAAAGAAAGCCTAAACATATTAGAAATACGCTAATAAAAATTAGGGATAATTACACTTACCTCTCCTAAGATTTAAGCTTATTACAGGGACCTCCCATGTGGTCTCTGAAATTACACTAACCTCCCATGAGATTTTAATTTTAACATCAATTGCACCCCAACTGTTAAAAATTTCGTTAAAATTTAACGAAAATTGCCCCTTCCATCCCAGAACCACCCTTTCCACCCCAAAACTACCATTCAAACCGCATTTCTCCCCCAAAATCACTATTCTCACTCCAAAACCACCATTCCCAAAATCACATTTCCGTTGAAATTTGGGGTGAAAATTGTGATTTTTGAGGGAAAAAGTGGTTTGAATGGTGATTTTGGGGTGAAAATGGTGATTTTGGGATGGAATGGACGATTTTCGTTAAATTTCAACAGAAATTTTAACAGTTGAGGTACAATTGATGTTAAAATTAAATCTTATGAGAGGTTAGTGTAATTTCAGAGACTATAGGAAAAATCCCTGTAATAAGCTTAAATCTCAAGGGAGGTAAGTGTAATTATCTCTAAAAATTATGATAAAGACCACATAGGATAAGCGAGAAAAAGAAGCTAAAATAAGTTCTAAATTCTAAACATGTTATGAAACTAAAGTGAAAGTACCTAACCTAGTTTATTACGAACTAAAATATTAGAAATAACAAATTATGCTAGTAAAATAAAACATGCTTTAATCAAACAACTATAATGAGGTAAAATCTAGAATAAAATAAAAGAAAAGAATGTGGCACAATATTGACTATTATAACCACATTGATGTTGATGTTGGAATATCGCAATCGTAAAATCACAGACTACGATGCAAAAAATATAGGCAACATTGCTAAATTTCAATAGAATAGTACAATAATGATAATATATTATAAAATAAATAACTAGAATCTACAAAAATATAAAATTTGATCAAACTATAGAAAAAGCATAACTAATTCGAAACTAGAATAAAATATGCTTCAGATTTAAAAATTACTAATTAAGCACCAAATTAAGAAGTAGGCATGCAATCGAAAATGTAACCAGACCTTTTCACATAAGAAGAGAGTGAAGAGAGAAGCGTCGGGGATCTTACATAATACCTAAAGCGTAACCCGGGTGAATTCTCAAGTCAGGAGAATAGTGCTCAATTGTCCGATCCTCGAGGAATGCTCCAATTCCAATTTGTAAGTTAGGAATTCGACAAAGTATTGGTGTAATGTAGCTTGTACGTCCACGAAGCGGTAGGCTGTTGACATCAAAACTTGTACTCTCTCGGTACTTTGACAGAGTATCTCTCGCTCAAAATTCTTCTCCATTGAAAAACTTATCAGGGGTACGGTATTTATAGAATTCGTCGACCAATGAGATGCTGGTACGTTTTGAGACATGTCAGGATTTTTCAAAATGGTGATCGCCACATCATGAGTTGGCGGTTGCCACTATGTAAGGTGGCGGCCCCATGGTTGGAGTTGGCGGTCGCTACTTCAAGCTAGGGTTTCTATAAGTTTCTCAAACGGTCGCCACAATGCAAGGTGGCGGCTCTAGATTTAAGTTGGCGGCTAGAGGTTTGGACATTGTGGGTTCACTAGTTCAAAGATTTAGCTTACTTGACTTGGATATTGAGCTTGAATCATTCCTCGAGAATCGTTTAGTAGCACCATTCTCTCTAATTTCATTATCAAATTCACCCAGACCAACCTAAGATTAGGTGGGATCAAATTGTGGTGTCTATAATTGCCCTTTTTTGGCACAACTTGCGCAGCAACGCATGCTACGAGTTATGCCAAAGATCCAGAGACAGCATCCATTTGACCGAGCCATAAATCTTAGGCTACAAACACACAAGTATGCATATAATATTGGTCGTACTCAAACCAAAACGTAGTTCTTGGAACAAATGCACAGATGCAAGATGCTAAACATGATGCAGATACTAACATGATATAAACGCTGGTATGACAAAACAATACCCTAAAGATCGATTCAAAATCTAAATGGGGCACAACCAATCAAATAAGTCAAAGATCGAGTCAAAATCTAAAAACTCATATGGAGATAAAATAATTAAAAAGATCGAGTCAAGATTTTAAAAATTATCTTAACTGGAAAAGCAACAACAAATTAACTCGGTTGAATCAAAACTCAAAAATTCGGAATGATAATGAGATAAGAATAATTAACAATCGAGTTAGGACTTAAAATTATTCTCAACGGAGAGTAAACCACAAATCAATAGATTGAGTTAACACCTAAAAATTTGGGACAAAAATGGGATAAATAATTAAAAAGTCGAGTCAAAGCCTTTAAAATTAAATTTATCAAGAAAAAATCACAAATTAATAGATCGAGTCAAAACCTAAAAATTTGAAACGAAAATGGGATAAAAATAATTAAAAAGTCGATTCAAGACTTTAAAATTTAATTTATCGAGAGAAAACACCACAAATTAATAGGTCGAGTTAAGACCTAAAAAATTCGATACAAGCACGAGACAAAAATAATTAAAAGTCGAGTCAAGACCTAAAAATTCGGAACAAAAATAAGATAAAAATAATTAAAAAATCGAGTTAACACTTTAAAATTAAATTTATCAGGAACAAACACCACAAATTAATAGGTCGAGTCAAAATCTAAAAATTCGAAACGAAAACGAGATAAAAATAATTGAAAAGTCGAATCAAGACTTTTAAAATTAAATTTATCGAGAGAAAATCACAAATTAATAGGTAAAGTCAAGACCTAAAAATTCGGGATGAAAACACGAGATAAAAATAATTAAAAGCCAAGTCAAGGCTTAAAACTATTTTCATCAAGAAAGAAATCACGAATTAATAGGTCGAGTCAAAATCTAAAAATTCGGGACAAAACACGAAATAAAAAATAATTAAAAACCAAGTCAAGGCTTAAAACTATTTTCATCGGAGAGCAATAAAAATAACTAAGAACCGAGTTAAGGTTTAAAATTTTTTTAATCGAAAAACAACACATAAAACAAAAAAATAATTAAAAACTGGGTCAAGATTTAGAATTACTTTCAAAAGCATAAGCTAAACACCCAAACATGCTCCAAACAGCTCCCAAGTAATGAATACCTCCAAAATATCATCATGGCAAACTGACACGTACCCGCCAACTACAAAGTTGGCGGTTGCCTAGTTCGAGCCTCGAGGATGGTGATATGACCGTTGAAAAGATAACAGTCGCCAGGAAATTTCCTCGCATAGGTGGAGGTCACCACGTGGCGTTTGAAAAACATCGCGGTTGCCACCTTCTACGGTAGCAATTGCCACTTTTAGACGTGCACAAGGCTCCCCAGGTGTGCGGGTTAATCCTCATTTTCACATCTCCACTCTCTCTCTCTCAAGCTTCTCGAACTCTCTGTTTCCCTCTTGTTTCCTTGCGCCTTTCGAGCTTTTTCCTTTACTTTTTGATCATGTCGGGATACAGATGTGGTGACGATATCTTCGAGGCTCGACGTGGCCCATTTGTTGGTGAGAGTTCTTCCATGGGTGCCCCCAGGAGCTCAAACCCTAGCCTTCCTGCTAGTGGAGTTATCACTATTCAGCCCTCTGCTACGTTGGGGGTGATGGTTGCTCGAGGCAAAGGGGGCTCTTCATCAGGCCGTTGAGGATGAGGCTCGAGAGACCCACGTAGCTGCTGAGGCACAAGCGACGGTAGAGCAGGCAGCTGCCGAGACGGAGGTTAAGGGTTTCCTTGATCCACATGCCGGCAAGGGCATTCCTGCTCCTTTTGACCAGATGACCAATGCTCCTGCGCCCCATTTTCTGGGTTCAGGCGGGATGAAACGATACGAGCCTCCCGTCGATGTTGTCGCCGACAATCTTCTTTGAGAGCCAGACTAGCATATCTCACGTTAGCGTCCTACAGTAAGTCCTTTTTTCTTTCTTTTCGATGTTAAAGCATGCTTTACCTTTATTGTCTTGAACATAAATGCATGTTTAGGATTTCCTATGACTTGCGATGTGTATGTGATTTGATTCTTGAAACATTGAAAATTATCCCAGTTTCAACTGTGACATATTACAAACAAACATTAAAACATGCAATCAACAAATAATCATATTAAAAGGAAAAACTTGGAAACTAGCTAGGTATGCGAAGGAAATATGGACAAAACGTAGGGACACTAGGATTAGGGTTTTGATGCAAACATGGAGTGATTTTTCACATCTTTTTTTAAAAAAAATTATAAAATCTGAGATGGTTTTTATTCTTTTTTTATTTTTTAGAAAATCATAATAACTAGGGAAAGGTTTTCATCTTTTAATTTTTTAGAAAATCATAAAAATTAAGGGGGAGGTTTTTATCTTTTTATTTTTTTAGAAAATCATAACAACTAAGGGAAGGTTTTCAACTTTTTATTTTTTAGAAAATCATAAAAACTAAGAGGGGAGGTTTTCATCTTTTTATTTTTTAGGAAATCATAAAGACTAGGGGGATGGTTTTTATTTTTTTATTTTTAGAATCATAAAATCTAGAGGGGGAGGTTTTCATCTTTTTCTTCTTCCTTTTTTTTTAAAGAAACATAAAAATTGGGGCGGGGGGGGGGGGGGGGGGGGGGGGTTAGGGGGGGGGTTTGAAAGAAAGATTCACCTGGCGCATCAAGGTTTAGGGTGCCTAGTCTTCTAAAACTTAAAAGAACCAAAAGATCGTCGCACATACACGAATCTAGGATTAAAAGATTTGCTTAGCTTACAAGAGCTTAAGGTGCCTAATCTTCTAGGATTTAAAAAAATCAAAGGATCGTCATACACACACAAACCTAAAGTTTAAAAGATTTGTCTGGCTCACTAAGGCATAGGGAGCCTAGTCTTCTAGGGTTTGAAAAAATCAAAGGGTCGTCGCACACACACGAACCTAAGGTTAAAATATTTATCTGGCGCACCAGGGCTTAGAGTGCCTAGTATTCTAAGGCTTGAAAGAATCAAAACATCGTCACACACACACGAACCTAGGGTTGAAAGATTTGCCTGGCGCACCAGGGCCTAGGGTGCCTAGTATTGTAAGGTTTGAAAGAATCAAAAGATCGTTACACACACACGAACCTAGAGTTGAAAGATTTGCCTGGCGCACCAGGGTTTAGGGTGCTTAGTCTTCTAGGGTTTAAAAGAACCAAAAGATCGTCACACACGAACCTAAAGATTTGCTTAGGGTGCCTAGTCTTCTAGGGTTTAAAAAAACCTAAAGATCGTCACACACACACGAACCTAGGGTTGAAAGATTTACCTAGCGTACCAGAGCTTAGGGTGTCTAGTCTTATAGGGCTTAAAAGAATCGAATGGTCATCACACACATACGAACTTAGGGATGAAAGATTTGATAGGGTGCCTAGTCTTTTAGGGCTTAAAAGAACCGAAGAATTGTCACGCACACACGAACCTAGGGTTGAAAGACTAGAGCTTGAACGAACCGAAGGATTGTCACACACACACGAACCTAGGGTTGAAAGATTTGGATGGCGCACCAAGGTTTAGGGTGCCTACTCTTCTAAGGCCTAAAAGAACTAAAGGATCGTCACACATACACGAACCTAGGGATGAAAGATTTGCTTGGCGCACCAAAGCTCAGGGTGCCTAGTCTTCTAGGACTTAAAAAAATTAAAAGATCGTCACATACACACGAACCTAGGGTTGAAAAAAGGTCGTCTGGCGCACCAAAATTTAAGATACCTAGTCTTCTAGGGCTTAAAAGAACCAAAGGGTCGTCACACACATACGAACCTATGGATAAAAAAAGGTCACCTGGCGTACCAGGGCTTAAGGTGCCTAGCACACTAGGGCTTAAAAAATCGAAGGATCGTCACGCACACACAAACCTAGGGTTGAAACGAGATTACCCGACGCATTGGGGCTTAGGGTGTTTGCTGTTTTTCTTGCTTTATTCATTCCATTCAGTCTACTTGTATTATATTTTCTTCTTTTGCTTTTTAGGTTGGTCAGTATGTTCACGATTTTGGCAGCTCTACTTTCGGTGAGGTGTTGGAGTGGCATGGTGCTCTCCCTCCTCCCAGTCAGGCCCTCATCGATGCCTCCTGTTTTACTCAGTTCATACTTTTGCTGGGTCGAACCAGCAATGACTGGGTATGGTTATATCCTTGGCTGAGAGGTGGTCGGACACTACCAACACCTTTTATTTCTCTACCTTCGAGGCCACCCTGACTCTATTGTACTTTGCGATGATTACCGGCATCCGAGTCGGAGGAGTTACTGTTAGATATATATTGTGTTAGCATTATTATTATTATATTTATTATCTAGTGTGTGTGCGTATATGGATGTAGTGGCCCGCCTAACTTTATTATAAATAAGAGTCTTGCCTATCTTTTTGGGTATGACTTTCCATCATAACAGT
>JAULJZ010186573.1:0-21607 GCA_032270985.1 Heliamphora pulchella | reverse complement strand
CTTCAACTCGGATTCAAATCGTAGTTAAAGATTCGACCGGTAAAAAGGTATTTATCTAAACTAACTTCGGGTGCACGAATTTTATTTTGATCGTTCGTAATCAAAAGTTTTATCCGGAGTCCGTTTTAGCGATTGCTCGTCCAGTTATTTTTTTTCGTTAATCGTTTGTAAAAATAATGATCTTGACAGTTTTGCCTCCAACACCAAGGGAAAGGATAAATGATGAAAAGATCAGAGGTCCAGAAAGGAGTCTTAGGAGAAAAATGAGTCAACAGCCTACCAAGCCCTACAAACAGTATTCAAATAACCTCTGCACAAACTCCTGAACCAGATTAAAGATAAGCCTTATTTTCAATGGCCACCAAAGTTGATCGGGGATCCGAACAGACGAGATCAGAAGCAAAAGTGTCACTACCACCGAGATCACAACCACCTGACTGGGGAATGCCAAACGTTCAAAAAAAACTTGGAAGATTTGGGCCGAGCAAGGCTTCTTTTGGAGTATATTGACACTGAAAAAACTGCTCAGGAAAAAAAGACACAGGTATGACCAAAGGCCCGAACAGAGAGATGCTCCTCTTAAGGTGGTAAAAATGATTCATAGCACCACTGAACCGATTACCCGAGCAATTGTTCGGCACCAAGACAGAACTGTGGCCCATACAATGAAGGTAAATGAGGGCAAACATCTAAAAACAGAGGAGAAATCCAGCCATAACTAAATGTAAGGAATTAGTTTCTCAGACGATGACCTCATGGGAATATAGCAGCCCTACAATAACGCATTGGTATTAACTTTATCCATTGCCAACTACGACGTAATGTGAGTATTGGTGGACCAGGGGAGTTCAGTTGGCATAATATACTACAGCCTATTTAAGAAGCTGGGGCTAAAAAACTCAGCACTCAAGAAATGCAGGACTCCACTGATCGGCATTGGCACAAACCCAGTGTGGCCAGTAGGAAGGATAACTGTGCCAATAAAGGCAGCGCCTGCAACGATAAACACTGAATTCCTACTTATCAATCAACCTTCTACTTACAATGCTATTGTAGGCAAGATATGGATACATAGCTTGGGAGCACTCCTCTCAACCTACCACCAGTTCTTCAAGTTTCAGATGGGTAAGAAAGTAGTTGAGATCAAGGAAGATCAGCACACAGTAAGGTAATGCTTCCTAACCACAACAAAGAACAAAGAACAGTACCATGAGGTGAAAACCATAGAGGTGAATGATGGCTCGACAATCCATGACTACAGTTGAATAGCAGAAGAAAAGGTGGTTGAAGACCTACAGAATTTCTCTATCTCCTCGGAGGATCCAGATCGGTACTTCTTGCTCGAGACAAGCATGACCGAACAAGAAAAAGCCGAATTGATGGAATTCTTAAAAGCAAACAAAGAGGTTTTTGCATGGACGCCTTACGAGATGCTAGGAATTGATCCCAAAGTAATCAGTCATCGATTAAATGTGGATCCCTAAGGGAAGCCAATAATGCAGAAACCCAGAAAGTCTGCCCCGCATCATGCAAAAGCAGTAATAGAAGAGGTTCAATGACTAAAAGAGGCCGAAGTAACCAAAGAAATTCATTATCCGACCTGGCTGGCAAACACAATAGTGTTCAAGAAGAAGGACGAAAAATGGCGAGTTTGTGTTGACTTCACCAACCTAAACAAGGCCTACCCCGAAGACTGCTTCTCTCTATCCCGAATAGATCAGCTCGTCTACTCAACAGCAGAGCATGAGAGAATAAGTTTCTTGGATGCATACAGGAGATACCACTAGATAGCCATGTACCCCCCATACATAGAAAAGACAGTCTTAATTACTCTTTGGGGTATTTACTGCTATCGGGTGATGCTGTTCGGGCTCAAGAATGCAGGAGTTACTTACCAAAGGATAGCCACAAAAATGTTCAGGGATCTAATCGACAAAATCATAGAGGTTTACATCGACGACATGGTGGTAAAAACCAAACTTCGGAGCAAACACTTGGACAACCTAAGGAAAACCATTGAAATCCTCGAAGCTTATAGACTTAGGCTCAACACTTCTAAGTGTGCCTTTGGAGTAATCTCTGGAAAGTTCTTAGGTTTCTTAGTGACTCATAGAGGAATAGAGGTAAACTTTAAACAAATCTTGGCTATCCAGAACTTAAAGAGCCCACAAAATTTGAAAGAGGTCCAGAAGTTGACTGGGATGACTGCGACACTCAATCGGTTCATAAGCTGAGCATCTGATCGGTGATATCCATTCTTTAAGGCAATAAAATGGGCAAACCAGTTCGTTTGGGATGAAGAGAGCAATAAAGCCCTTACTGAGCTAAAATACTATCTTTCTTTTCCACCATTATTGACAATGCCGAACAGTGTCGAAACACTATTTTTGTACTTCGCAATATCAGCTCGAGCTGTCAGTGCTGTTCTTTTGAGGATGAAGGATAAAATCCAAAGGCCAATCTACTATGTGAGTAAGGTGCTTCTTGATTCAGAAACAAGATATCTGCCATTGGAGAAGCTGGCCTTGGCCCTTGTTATTGCGTCACGAAAGCTGATCCACTACTTCGAGCTCATCCGATCAAAGTAATCACGAAATACCCTCTCTAGGCCTTGCTTCGAAAAGTAAATTTCTCAAGAAGGGTTGCGAGATGGGATGTAGAACTTAGAGAGCATAATATCACATTCTGCCCAAGAACAGCCATAAAGGGCCAGGTCTTGGCCGACTTCATTGTCGAATTCAGCTAAGAAGAGTGTTCAACTGATGTTGGGGGGCAAGTCACCGAGTAAGTAGCTCAAGAAGACAGAGATTCAAAGATCGCATGGAGACTATACGTAGATGGTTCATCATGCAACAAAGGAGCTAGAGGGCAGGGATTGTGCTCAATAGCCCTGATGGTGTCCTCATAAAGAAGACAGTTCGTTTTGACTTTCAAGCCACAAACAACAAAATCAAATACAAAGCCTTTTTAGTTGGACTTCGGGACGTTAGGGAATTGAAGGCCTAGAAAGTCAAGATCTTTTGTGATTCACAACTGGTTGTAAATCAGTTCAAGAGAGAATACGCTTCTAGAGATGACAAGATGCCGGCATATGTTCGGCTTGCGCAGCAACTAGCCAAGGACATCCCGTACTACGAGGTCATCCAGGTCTAATCCAAGGAGAACAGCCATGCCAATTCCTTAGCATGTCTTGCATCAGCTGTAAGTTCTGAAGAAAGAAGGGTGATCTCTATGTAAGTCCTTCAACAACCAAGCACAGTTAGCCCCGAAGAGAAGCAAGTCTACTGTTCAGAGATAGGTCTAAGTTGGATGGATCCCATACGAGATTATCTGATCAAGAACGAGCTTCCATCCAATCAAAAAGAAGCTCGAATGACAAGGAAAAAGGCAACTCGGTTCTGGATCTCTAGTTCAGGGGACCTTCACAAAAAATATTTTATAGGACCCTACCTACTTTGTGTGCACCCGAACAAAGTTCAGGATCTCCTTTCGAAATACACGAAGAGATTTGTGACAACCACACAGGTGGGAGATTCCTAGCCCACCAAGCAATTTTGCAGAGCTATTGGTGGCCCTATATGTAAAAAGATGCAGAACAGTACGTACAAAAATGTGAAAAGCGTCAAAGGTTCAGTCCAAATGTACATGTCCCAGCTGAGGACCTTTCATCGCTAACTAGCCCCTGGTCTTTAGCTCAGTGGGGGGTATGATATAGTGGGTCCCTTCGCAAGAGCCACAGGTAACAGAAAATACTAACTTGTAACTACGGACTACTTTACCAAATGGATGGAGGCTGAACCCTTTGCCAATATCAGAGACGTCGACGTCAAAAAGTTCACATAGAAGAATACTATTACTCGATTTGGCATTTCCTGAGTAGTCATTTTTGACAACAGAATGCAGTTCGACAGTTCGGTATTCAAGAATTTCTATTCGGGCCTAGGCATCAAGAATTACTTTTCTACCCTGGCATACCCATAGAGTAATGGGCAGGGCAAAAGCCACGAACAAGACAATCATTGATGGACTCAAGAAGAGATTGTACGCTGCCAAAGAAAGATGGGTCGAAGAACTCTCCTCAGTCATATGGACGTGCCGAACAACCCCAAGAAGGTCTACAGGTGAAACCCCATTTTTCCTAACCTATGAGGTAGAAGCAGTTATACCCTTGGAATTCGAATTGCAAACGATCCGAACAGAAGTCAGCACTCCCAAAATAAATGCAAGAGCCTTGCCCATTTACTTAGACCTTGCCGAAGAACGAAGAGAAGTGGCAACCATTAATTTGGCAGCCTTCCAGCAAATTCTTATCAAATGATATAACAAAAGGGTCAGACATTGTGAGTTCGGCGAAGGAGATCTAGTCTTGAGAAAAGTTCTCGGTCATATGAAAAACTTAATTTATGAGAAGCTCAAACCGAACTGGGAAGGTCCATACAGGGTCACCTCTAAGGCTGGCATTAGAGCATACAATCTAGAAGATATAAATGGCAAAGCCGTCCCAAATCCATGGGATGTAAACAGCCTTCGTAAAGTTTACTTTTAATCTCTCAGTTTTTTGTAATTTTTATTTTTACAATAAAACACCGTTGTTCGGCAAGAATTTTTTTCTTTTAAATTACTCCTCTTTTAAAGTTTTTACCGAATGATCTCCTTGATAAAAACTTGGAGGGCACCTCAAGTACAGTATACATCTTCTAGTCAATAAATTCGAAGTTGATTTGAAAAATTCGAAGTCTATTCGAACAGCATTAGCCCTTAGTATGAAAGTTGATCCCATACTTAGGAAAAAAAAAGCTTAAAAAGGCTAAGTTCGAAATTTATCCTAACTAATTAATCCCCTAGTACGGAAGTTGATCCCATACTTGGAAAGAAAAAGCCTAAAAAAGCTATGTTTGAAATTTATCCGAACTAATTAAGCCTCTTGTATAGAAGTCAATCCCATACTTGGGAAGAATCAGCCTAAAATGGTTAAGTTCAAAGACTATCTGAACTAAATCAACCTCTAGTATGGAAGGTCGATCCCATACTAGGGAAGAAGTGACTTAACCTCAAATGGCTAAGTCTAAAAGACATTCAAAGTAGAACAAGTATAATGAATGAGAAGACAAAAAGAAAGTATTCTCATTAAATAAAGAGGGGGCTAAAACCCCTAAAGCTACAAAAGCCACAAAAGGGCAATGGCCTAAGGCCTTATAGTTAGAAGGGAAATAAGGATCAAGGCTCCGTTAGGAATTCCTTCGCTGTTTGCACAGGGGTACCTACTTTGTCAACAAAGGTTGGGATGGCTGGTATAGCCTCAGCTACTACAACTTCACTAGACGGGCCGCCGGCCTCCCCAGCAGCTTGATCTTCGGCGCTCTCCTCTTTAGTTTGCTTGCTGGGTAGAGGGACTTCTGTGTACAAGGGAGAGTATGCCTCAACCCCAGCAGCTTTGAGTACAGCCTCCCATGCGAAACCGAAGATAATGTCTTGAAGGCCAAAGATTTGCGATTTGTAATCTTCAGTAGCATCGGCGACCCCAGCTGAATAAGCTTTGGTGACCTCCTCTTTTGTCATGGTCAGTTCGGCTTTGGTTTTTTCTAGCAGGGCCTGAGAAGCTATCAGAGCCTCCTCCTTCTCCTTTAGATGCCTCTTCAAGGCTAGTTCTAATACCTCTAGCTCCGACAGTCGTGCCTGAGTTGCCCTGAGCAACTTGTCCTTTGCTCGAATATTGCCCTCCAATTAGGCCATTTGTTGGAGGTATGAATGGTTCTTCTCACAGAGCTTGACCAGCTCGGCCTCTCTTTACTCCACTCTCTCCATGGCCACCACCAAACGTTGGAGGCCCTGCACATCAAGCAAAAAAGAGAAAAAGATTAACGAGGGAAAAGTAAAAGTAAATTACCGAAGTAAAAAGTTCGAAGAATACTTGGATTGAGTGACGAATGGATGATTTTAACCAGGTGCTCATGGTGGAGTTTTCGGATCTCCTCCATGTCACCTGGAAGTCGCAAGGCCTTCGATAAGCCAAAGGCAGCCTTCAGGGATTTTGCCCGGTCTTCAATGGTGATCATTCGATCACCTTTCTTCTGTTCGGGGGTCCAATGTTCACCCCCCCCCCCGATGGCATCAACAACTACCTTCCCTTCTTTTTCTTGTCATTCTCTTCCTTCTCCTTCTCCCTCCCCTTGCCTCTAACTTTTTCTTTGGGAGGGGAGTCTCCAGCCTTCTTCAGCCTCTTTAAGGGAGGCTGCGATGTACCCTTGGAAATATGGGTAGCCCCCTCACTCAGCTCTGCTACAAGATCCGTCTTGGGCGCCGATACAACGGTAACCATTCTCTTCGAGCCCTCAAGAGTGAGGAACTCGCTGAGGTTGGCGGTTGAAGCTTTCTTCTTAGCCATCTCTAATATATCGACAAGCTCAGATGTGTTGATGGAAGATGAGGAAGAAGAGATAACGGTGTATTTTGGGGATGAAGGACCAGGTTCGTCCTATATCAAGGGAGGCTGAGCAACGGTCACTTGCCTTTCTGCTCTGGTGAATGACAGGACGATTGCCTCAGGCACCTTGATTGGGTTTAATACGGCAGCGGCGGTGATCCGAACTCCTAAAGTATTTGGTTGGATAAAGCTCCGATATGGGCAGCTCGGCCCAACCTTCCTTGCTCGAATACTCCTTCGTAAGCCCAAACTTTTTTCAAGTCCTCGATGTGAACGCTAGGCAAAGGACCACAAGCAGGGTTGTTGGCAATGGCACTTGTGCCAAACAAAGAAAACCATCAGAGTTTGATATATATAAATCAATAAAGAGCTGAATGAGGCATAACAACAAACAAGTGGAAAGGGGAACTACCAAGTCGCAGTCCGCCTTTTCACGGAATAGTGAAGATGTCTTGTTCTTTCCCGGAATCGAACTCGAAGTTTCCCATGATGTAAAGGAAGTCGTCATCAATGTCCTTACCAGAGTTCGATAATTTGATGACAAGCTTCTCGGTTGCCCTCTTTGCTTTGAGGTACTATAACCCAGAAGAGTGTTTCACCATATTATAACAGTAAACTATATCCTAGATACCAAGATTGGTACCCAGGATATGGTTCAACTCTACAACCCCCATGACCACTCTAAAAACATTAGAGGAGACTTGCATGGCGCTTACCCGGTAATGCTGAAGAACTTGCTGAAGATGTGGATGAACTGGAAATCAAACTCCTCCTTCCACTATTGCTACAAATGGAATAGGGAGCTTTTCCCAATTTTGTTCTCGAGAATCATCAGGATTTGCCAGGGTGACGCCAACGTCATCTGAGACGTTGTATCGATGCCAAAATTCGCGCATTACCGTCGGCGTTGATACTAACTTTTGAAGTTTGCCTATTTGAGAAGAAGGAGAAAGAAGAAGACAACAAAAAAAGAGAGAAGGAAAACTAGCCTCAAAGCAACAGAAAAAGAAAAAGGGAAGAGGAAGCTTACTCGAAAATACAAGCTCTGACAAGTAATTGGAGACTTCACTAGAAACCGAAGGTCTTCGCAGGAAACTAGATTCAACTTGCCAGAAATTGCAAAGGTATGCTTTAGAGGGATGCTTGAAGGTTCAAAAAATGGTGGAAAAAGAAAACATGCGTCCCAAACGGGTTTTTATACTCGTCGCATTCGAAAAGACAAGTGCCTTACTGTGTCGTACGAAGTTAAGGCACGCATCGATCCCTGAAAAGATGCATGCCCCCCATGCGCCAATTAAAAACCAGCCACATCATCATTTAACGGCTCAAGAATGAGCTGTTAATCATTAAGGGATGCCAAGGGGCCTAAACACCCAAACTACTTCTCGAAGCATCGAGTAGAAACCTCCAAACAAGGGAGCACCCCTTGAAATGGCAGCACCAAACACAAACCCGGACACATATCCCAAATACAGTCCAGGGTAAGATGCCCGCCGAACAAGTAGAAAGCAAAAAGCCCTGGCTTCCCCCTAGGCTCTCCGATCAAGAAGAAGCCAGAGCTGAGGGAAATTGAGGGTGGATAAAATTATGGGCTTGAAGCCCAGCCCAAAGCATGCAGGCTCAAATTTGCCACAAAGGGCCGACCCACTGACAAATCAGCCCATGATGAGTTCAGATCACCCCAAGAAGGGGCAGCCCACAATACTCAAGCCCAAATCGGCCCCAGGAAAACAGATAACTTAAAAGGATTCCATTCATAATATGAACAGTTCAAAAATGTAGATTCTAAGTATCTTAAAGCAATAAAAATTGCTTCAGGATAAGACAAAATTTCTAAAAGACTAAGAGGCAGAGTTCTAAGAGAACCTAGCCTCTCTAGTTTCAACCCCTATATAAAGGTAAGCACTCTATACCCACAGATACGCAACTCCAGCCCAAGTTCTTGATTAGAAACCTCTCAGAGAGAAATCTAACTTGAACGTCGGAGTGCTTCCTAGTCAAACCAAGGCAAAAAGCACTAACGGTATTCTTTGTCTTACAAGAGTTCGACAACAGCATTAGCAGCCTCTAGTGAGTTCGGTTCATACTCTATTCAGGATCACTGTTGTAACGGCCCGTTATGTGTTTATTTTGTGATTTTATATTTTTGGTTAAGTAAGGAGACGGATTTAAATCTCAGCGTGGGTGCTATAAAATTTTATTCTTTTATGGTGGAATTAGTAATATGTGAAAATAAAATTGAGATGCAAGGTGATAATAAAAAAATTCAAGTATTAAAATGGGAGAAAAGTTGGGAGTTTGAGTTGAATTTTAAGAAAATTTACAAAATTCAGGTTTAGAGATCACCGCTCGAGCGGTGGGGGTCCGCTCGAGCAAGCTGTCGGGATAAGCTTAGAAGATTCTCGAAAGTTAAAGATTTGGGGAGTTTATATATATATCCCAACAATACAGCCACGCGAGACTCCTCATTTGAGTTTTCTTCTTCTCTTCTCTTCTTCTTCTCTTTCTAGAGATAGAAGCACAAGAACTCTCATGAAACCTAACCTTCTTCACTCAAAATTGAAGATTTGAGTTAGATCGAGAGCAACCAAGGATAGAAATCAAATTTTGGAGCAAGGAGGTGGGAGATAGAGTACTAAGAAGTCAAGAGCTTTCTCAATCCAAACCCGAGGAGGGAGAAATTGGAAGAATCTCAAGCTTTCGAGCAAATCTAAGGTAGGATCTAGATTTTCTCACATGGTTTATAAGATTTGGGTTGATACTTTTTTAGCATGAGTAAAAATCTAGTTAAGTTCATGTGAAATGTGAAAACTTGATAGGTGTGTGTGAGTTGAGTTGGGTTTTACAAAAATAGGGATTTCTGAGAAGTGATTAACCATGGTGTTTGAAGATTTGTGGTATAAAAGAGGTTTATGAGACTTTTAATTCAATGATTTGGGTTAGGAAATGAAAATTTAACGTATAATTGTGAAGAGTATTTTTGGGCTTGAAACTCAAAACATGAGAAAATCTAGAGTTTTCTCAGATACCAGTGCACTCAAGTGGAGCCCTGCCTGCTCGAGCGGTCACATGGCAGAGAGCTTGGGCGCTCGAGCGCCCTCTATCCGCTCGAGCGGACTAGCTGCATAGGGCCAATTTCTTTTGATCATATTTTCCTCATTCGGACTCCGAGTTGGGTCATTTTTGTACTCAAACTAAAGCCCTGAAAGTTCTTTTTCCAATGAGACTACTCTTACAACAAAATTCTTTTTAGAGAAAAAGTTATGATTAAAATGGTGAGGATATGTCAAATTGTTTTAACCGTTTTTTATCTATTTTTGGCCAAATGTCTTGAAAAATATTATTTTCATCATTAGTGGCCCTTATTATCAAATTTTCTTGTTCTTTGGGCCATAGGTAAACGAATTTTCTACCTTAAAGATGGTTTTGAGGAAACAAGTATGGCTAATTGTGAGTCATGTCGTAACATGATCATTATTTAAAATTCTAAGTTTTAGAAAGAAAACATAGATTCCAGCTTGTATATATATACATATGATGGGTGTATTTCATTTTCTTCACACGGCATGAGTTCAAATGAATTCGATTTTGTGTCATTGGTGCTTTATGAAATTAATGAAAGAAATGTGAAATATGATTTATGAAAGGTTGTGTATTGGAGCTTATGATGCATTCGATTAGAAAGGAAAAATTGAATACTAAAACCGAATGTGACTTGACAATGAAATGGAAAAGTTGAAATTGAAATTGAAACAATAATGTGTGCAAATGATTGGAAGAGGAACCGGTTGTGGGTTGGACTCCCGGATCTTTGTGAAAATAAAAGTATTGAACAAATAATGAACCGCATGGATTGATGTAGATTAAGTTGGACTTGAGGCTCCGCGGTGAAATATCGAAAACTTGCGCAAGATGGGGACCACATGCCCACGGCTTAGTCCCCGAAATATGGTGTTATGTCGTTGTAAGTTATAGAGCTATCTATTACTCAATGGCTTTGTGTAGCCTATTGAAAATTAATAGGGAGGGGTTTCTATAAGCTGCACCTAATACTGGTTCATGAAAATGTGATTGCGTCATGGTGAGTTATAGAGCTTTCTATTACTCAATGGCTTCATATAGCCTATTGAGAATTGATAGGAAGGTATTTCTATAAGCTGCACCCGACGCTGGTTTATTAAAATGTGATACAATTTTTGTGATAAATCGGGTAATAAAAATATGAAATGATTTTTGTGAGAAATTTGGAAAAAGGGTTTGTAAAATAGATAATGTAAAAAAATAAATGAGAATAAATTGGTATGCGTGGGTGGGTGCGTGAAAGAATCTTGAATTGGTGAAAATTTGTATTTTTTTACGGTTGCACCTATCACACCTCACAAATCATGCATTACATTTGGATTAATCTATATTCTACAAACTTTAGCTCATATATGTATGTAAACCATTCCAGGTTTGTAAGCACCAGGGGCGATACCAGGGCAAATGTTGCATTGTGGGAAAGGATAGAAGTTAGAAGAAAGATCTAGTATTTCTTTATATTTTGTATTATGTTTGTACGTAAATCCGAGTGGATGATTATAATGATATAGTAGTTGTAAATGAACTCTTGAAAAAGCAAGAGCACTTGTTTGGAATTGGATATATAAAAGAATTAGAGAGCTTAAAGAAAGTTTTTGCTTTAATATATTTCGAACTCAAACCTCTAGTGAAGTAAACTTATTGTTATTGACCTTTGTATGCGGGATGGTTAGATTGATTCACGGGTCCCCGAGGTCGGGGCATGACAACTGTATTTAAACTAATCCAATTAGTTTTGATTATGCTATCCAATTTACAATGCGCACAATAAGTATTCATATAGGATTGATTACAAAAATGACACTTTGTAACCATTAAATCAGTTAAGTAGACGTGATGAATACAAAGAAAAGGAATTACTAATTACACCTCTGTCGATAAGTTGATCCACAACACTCATCGCTTAATTCCTTTAGCACTCATTGCAACCAAATTGGAGAAGCTAGGGTTTTTTTATTTTGGTGAATAAATGGAGGTTGTTATAGAGGGAGAGGTGGAATATGAGAATGACTCGGAGGAGGCGAAGCGATTGTTGACAATGCGGTGGAGGGACGCGAGCCATGACGAGGAGGATGGAGGTGAGAGAGAGAGAGGCCGCCCAAGAGGATTGATTCACGATCGGCTATGGATCGGATGGGAAATTGGGAGCACTAGCATGATAGCGAATCGAAGATAAAGGGAGGAAATTGGAGAAGGAATTGGAGGAGTATGGGGAAGAATAAGGGTTTAATGCAGTGGTAGCTCTTTTCTGGTATAACCAGAGAAGATTGGGTTTTGCATTAATAAGAGGCAAAGTTGTAATAATAACTTAACTAAAGGGCATAAATGACATTTCAAGAAGGACTAAAAAAGTACTGTTCATTCTTGTATTGGGTCTTTATATATCAGGGTAATGGATAATAGATATACACGTTGTTAGGAATTTGGTATATTGGTAAGGATAAAATGGTCTTTTCATGGGGTAATAAATATTTGGGTAAATTACACTATTTTTTCTTGAGATTTGAATCAAATGCAATCAATTACACGCATTTAAAAAAATTATTTAGTCATCCCTTAACGTTTAATTTCATATTACGCATCAACTGACGCCGTTAGATTTTTATTAATCAACTCACGTTTGACTAATAATCCTAGTAATAAATAACCAAATTCTTCTATATTTTCCTTTATTAAACTAAGCTAATGTATTTGCATTTACAACTTAGATAGAAAAGAGTATTGGGCATGTCTTGGGTGTTTATTTTTTTGTTTTCTATTTGTTTAATATTTTTTATTTTTTATTTTTTATTTTTTTCGATCTTCAAACAAAATAACAAGTTAGTCTGGTAGCACAAATATATAAAGAGAGCTAGTATTTCAAAATAAAAAAATCATTGTAGTCGAAAGGTAGCAATAAAAATTTTTGAGTTAGCTAAAAATTAAGAAAAATTATACTTCACTTGTGAAATTTTTTATTTTTTATTTGCTAAAATAAAAAAAAAACTTACACTATTCTAATTTAAGAGGAATGGAATGGGAATCACCCATAACCGCCTACCATGGGGCATGACAATTAGTTTTGTTTGTTAATCAACTTAAGATAATTTGGTTGTCTTCTTCTATATTTTTTTTTTGTTATTTAATTTTTTTTTAAAAAAAATCAATGGTTATAAATCTTTAATTATTAGCTAAACAAATCTTTAATTATTTAGTTTAAAATTAGAAGAAAAAAATCCAACTTTTAAGAGGGGTTGTCAAATGGGGACTTCAGTGTTAGGAACATCTCAAAAATACCATCAGTTTTATTTTTCTAGAGTCCCATAGGGATTTAAAACCATTGATTTTTTGTATTAAAAGTTGGAAAGTAGAATTTTTTAA
This sequence comes from Heliamphora pulchella, assembly GCA_032270985.1. NCBI lineage: Eukaryota > Viridiplantae > Streptophyta > Magnoliopsida > Ericales > Sarraceniaceae > Heliamphora > Heliamphora pulchella. The sequence goes on along the minus strand of JAULJZ010186573.1, from coordinate 8,742 downwards.
AAAACAAAAAATGCCATGTGAGATACCCAAATAAGAGTACTGGAATTTAGAATGCCTAGAAAAGTGAAGTTTCAAAATGTTAAGGATACAAATATAAAAATTTTAAAAAATATATTAGATACAATATTCATTGGTGTAATCAAAAGTCCCATTTGATTGGTTACAAATGAACAAAATATAATTTTAGCCTTCACTAAATTTTAATTTCTATTTTATGTTAGCAGTGACAATGTCTTTAAATAAAATAATTCTATAAAAAAATATGATTATAAATACATAGTTGTACACATTATTTTGTTTTGGATACTATATATATATATAAGTATTAATGTATTATATACAAGTACCTGAATACGTAACATGAGTGCTAAAAAAAATGTATGCATTTAGAATTACCCCCCAAAAAGAGTTTGAGAATCTTTTATATATGAATAATTTCGTACATTTATTATAACAATTCAATGTCAATCAATTAGTAAATTTTAGGCTAAATATTAAGAACTAATTGTTAGAATTTGTGAATTCAGTTGGCCATTAAATTTCAGAATTCAAGAGCAGAATTCAATTGCAATTGAATTGGTCATTCAATTGGCAATTGAATTCTGAAAATCAATACCATTCATTGGCTATTGATTCTTTTGTAACCCCTTCATGAAAGAAAGTTTATATAAAGTCAGGCTTTTCTGATTTTCTGGGCAGAAAAAGACAAAGGTAAGGTGAAGAGGTGAGATACAAGAATACATATTCTGCTTGCAAGTTCTGTAAGAGAGAAAAAGACAGACGAGGTACGTTCGTAACCGATCCTTGGTAGTGTTCCAACGATCGTGTCAGTCGTTTTATTCTGGGAGAGTGACGCCAGTAAAAAACCTACAACACCCTCGGTAGGCGGTGAATCATTCTTAAAGAAACTGCGTTTGCAGGACTCGATTTACATATTATGTTCATGTTATTTTCTGCAATTTTGTTTCTATAAATTTCAGTTTATTGTAATCGTTGTTTATTAGTAAAGATATATTTTCTAGACCACCGAGCAAATCTTGTATTGCGTTGTATTTCTCCCAACACTAATTTAGTTATTCAACCATTTTCATTAACAATGTTAAAATTTAAGATGCGACAATATAATTTTTTCAAACGTGTGGAGTTGATTATATTTGACTCAAACCTCATAGAAGATTAGAGTCGTTTACTCTACATATTTAAAAATTTGAATAATACTATGGTGATCGTATTTTGATAATCATATTTGGATACCATGTAACGTGTTATTAGAGTGGTATTTAAAAATAAAAAGTATATTTATAAAATAATATAAGTACTACACCTTAAATGTCACATCATATGGTACAAAAATATAATTACTAAATATGATAACATAACATTATTATTAAGAATTTGTATACCAAAAAAGTTAACAAGCCATTAAACACTAGCTTAATTTAGTCCAAGCAACATTGGCCAGACTGGCCTTTAAACAAAATATTATGGGTTTTTTAAGTTTCAAACCTCTGTCCAGAGTTTTTTTAAGAATTTATAGTTTTTTTTATATTTAATAATTATGTGTCACAATTTGAATGGGCTAAATTCGAATCTTTTCAAAATTTGAATTTTAATATTAATGAAATCTTATATTTGATTCATATTACTATCTTGATATGACTACTTTTAAATTTTAGTATCATCTTTAAATTTAAATTGATTCAAAATTGAATTCTACAGAAATTTGAAAGCTTTTAAAATTTAAAAGCAATATATTTAAAATTAATTCAATTTTATTCTAGATTAATTCAAAGCAATTTTCATATATACTTATTTTTACAATTTGATATTTATCTTTTAAATTTTGATATTTATCTATTAAAATTAATATATGAGAACTCTGTCTATTTATCTATCTATCTATCTATCTATCTATATATATATATATATATACTATCTATATATTAAACACAAAAAAACGCTATAGGTTCTTTAAGCTCCAAAGTTCTATTCGGAGTTTTTAATAATTTATAAAAGTTTTAATATTCCATAATTATATAGAAAAATTCAATTTGTTAAAATTTAAATTTTAAGAATTAATTAATTTAGATAATCTTTTAAAATCTCAAAATTATCTTATCCTAGATTGATTTATAATATTCAGATTTCCTAGTCTAAAATTATCTTATTCTGTTAAAATTCTATCTCTATATTTAAATTTTAAGAATTAATTAGTATAGACAATCTTTTAAAATTTCAAAATTATCTTATCCTTGATTGGTTTATAATATTCAGATTTATAGTCTAAATTCATCTTATTCTGTTAAAACTCTATCTCTATTATATTATTAATAGATAAGAGTATATTATTTAGAGTTGCATTCAGAAGATATACAACTTTTTATAACCCTTTTTTGTTGAAAGTTTCTTTCTCTATACCTCAAAATTTGTGTACGCAAATAGATATTATGGTTAGTAACTTTTTATTGTCGTTTTTTAAATTGCAGATTAGATCCTAACCATTTGTTTTTGTAGTTTTATATTATGATTGATTGTTGATTTTCTGTAATGTTATATTGTTTTGTAGCTTTCCTTTGCTAATAAATTACAAATAAATCCTATTATCGTGCAAATTAATAGGCTTGATTTGGTTATGATATGACTCAAATTTAGCAGATTATGGCTATGTGGCCTAAAACTCCCTACTTTCTTTCATTTCTCAAGGTAACTTCAACTTTGTAATTATTCTTATAATGTTTTTAAAAAATACATTAACTGCACTTTTATTTATAAAAAAAAAAAACTCTTTTTGCAACACCAAAAGAGAATGGTGATCCACAAAGAGGGTAACTATACTTTTTTAATGATATATTTATTATTGTATAAATATTTATTTTAGTGAATAAGGAGCAATATTCGTCCAGATCAAACTAAATGATGACAAATGCTACCATATTAAGTTTGAAAAAAAAACATTTTTTTTTTCATTTTTCATGACTATACATTAGAAGTTTCTTTTAATCTCCGGTAGAAATACTATACGCACTTAAAAGGTGTTTAAAAAAATTAAAGTTTGTTTTTTTTTAAATGTTTAAATTAGAAGTTTCAAGTGATTAACTGCTAGATTTATGAATCATTCATCGAATATTTTATTATTAGAAAAATAAAAGAATAAAACTGATACTTCGTGTTTTGTTATGTTTATGTACCTTAAAGCAATTAATCATGAATTTTTTTTGATGATAATTTGGAGTGAGAATGAGACATTCGAATTCATAAATAAACTAAATGAGAAATTTACACATTTTTATTTTACATATAAAACTTTTACTCTCCTACACAATTTTAGATAGAAAAATTCAAAGAAAATAAAAAGAGAAAAGTAAAAATAATATATTCATATAACATATGGATAGGTATAACATAATAAAATTATATTTGGCACAAATTTTATTTATTTTAGAAATATAAAGTCACATAAATTGATAATAGAGTTTTAGTCCTATAATAATTTTTTTCACAGTTTTAGTACCATGTGATAAGTGATACATTTATCAATTCATAAAACTGAAAATTAGTTTAAAAAAAATGTATTACTTTCCATTTTTAACAGTTATGACGGCTTGGTAAATGTATCACTTGAATTTTTCGCTTATCTAAAACGGAAAAGATTTAACTCTTAAATATTAACAAATTAGACATAATATAATTATTCTAAATTTGATATGACTAAATCTCTTAAAATAAAAATTGTAGGACTAAATTTTTTATGAGACTTAAAAACAAGACTAATTTTAAATTTTTTTTAATTCAAAAATTAATTTTTAATAATCATGCGATATCCAATTTTGTAATTTTTTTTCTTACTGTGGCAAATAATAATGTTGCTTTAGATCTATATTTATGATATAAAAAGAAAGCATAAAAAAATAAAATGAATGAAACTAAATTTATTTCTTTTGTTTGGTTGGAATAACAGATGAGTTGGTATCTGTTTAAAATACTATTTGTTGTTCATTCAAGTTCCATATAAGATTTTCTCTATCTCATTTTCCGAAGGGCAAACTCAATATATATATATTAAATTCTAATAAAATTAGAATATGAATCTATTAAAGGTAAAACTATATTACTCCAAATTTAAAAAGAATTTAAATATAAATTTGTACCAAAAAAACAGTGTTTATTTAGATTGTACTATTGATTAATGGCCCATGGAATCATAGTTTTTCAAAAATTATACGACTATGTGAAATTCAATTATAAATATAAAGGCTTACATTTATTATATGATTCTTAAGTAACTTGTAGTATTTTAAGAACACAAAACAAAGTAACTTGTTGCACTGCATAGTGTTAAGATATTGAGTTCATTTAAATTTTGATAATTTTGTTTAATGTAAAATTTTTATAATTGAAAAAATTTAATTATCTTTATAATTTTGAATTTAAATTCTAATTCGTTTAGGAGTCATAGGACACTCAAGATACAAATAATTAAAACAGGCTCGAGCAAGTGCAGTTCACGCAGATTACAAACCGTTACCTGACCGCTCGAGTGGTGATTAGTTTGCTCGAGCGAACTCCTAATAATTTTAATTTTCATCAAAACTCGAATTGCTGCAAGTTTTTGCCTATATAAGAAGGTATATCTCAGGCTCGAAAAATACACTTCAAAGCATAACATTCTAGACCTTCAGAATTATATTCAAGTTATATCTTTGAGTGTCATTCGAGTTCCAAAAAGAATAAATAAAATTCGTATTCGACTTAGGTAAATTTCTAAGTTTACCGATAGAGGATTTCATTGGTGTGAAGTATTGAGGATTCAATACTTGTGAAGTTATGAGAATTCGTTACTGTGGTAATTAAGTGTAGAATGGAATACATGGATTAAGTAAGCAAGTTTAAAACGTTTAGATTGGAGATTTGATCAAAATTTATAAGTGGGTGTTTATTGTTTGAATTTTAGCACTTGATTACTTGGATTTAGATTAGTCCCGTGATTTTTACTCAAATTTGGGTTTTTCACGTAAAAATTCACTAGTATCTTATTTTGTGTGATTGGTTTGATTTTTAATTGCTTGCAATTGCCGAGACCTAAAATAATCAACAGTTGACGTTATCCCATTCTATTGCACATAAAATAATTCAAATACTATTTTTTTTTCACATAGTTATACTCTTGTGAATATTAAATAATTTTTCATATAAGTGGACCTATGACACATGAAATTCAATGACTTACATGTCTTTATTAACTTATTTTATATTATTATTTTTAAAAACTTATAAAAAATAATTCTTAAATTTTTTATTGAGATAAATTGAAGAAAGTAGAAAAATAAATAAAAATAAAAATATGAGAATAAGTTAATAAATATTTTTTATTTCTGTCCATATTGACTTTTTATAAAACCTACAGCTGCAGTAGAAAAATAAGTCAAATTAGTTTAGAATTCTATAATTTTTTGAATTTTCCTCAAGTTTATAAATAGAAGTCCAAATAATTCATTTTTTTTTATATCCATACTATTATTAAAATAAAAATACTCTATTTTGATTTCTCGAAGTTAATCATATTTTCTGTTTCAAAATATATTATTATTAAAAAAATATTCTATTTTGATCTTTGAAGCCAACTGTATTTTTTGTTTCAAAACAAGACTCTTAATAGTTTAAATTTCAAAACTTAAAAATTTATGGAATTAGTTACCCAACTACTAATACTTTTTCTTTTTTTTTATTATTTCTTATTTTAAAATATCATTATTCATGAACTCTTATAATTCATAATTAGTATATTTTATTTTTATAATTTATTATATAATTATTTTTATTACATAATATTTTTTAAAATATTTTTATATAAGTATTAATATTAAATACGCATCGCATATGACACAAACACTAGTGCATCTGTACTATTATATAAAAAAAACGTTACAGTCTGTCGAATGTCATAAAAGACTTGAGTCACGCTTTCCTAACATCAATTGATTTTGAGAAGAATGGCAACTCATGGTCCGACAACTAGTATTAGAGCTAGGAGGTTATGGGTTCGAAAACAAAATTGAACGTTATGATTCATGCTTTTTAATTTTTAAGATTATCTAAAACAAAATATTTCTTTTATCTAAATACACAACGTCTCATACTTTTAATTGCTCGAATAATATACGAAACATAAATTAATTAACCTTTTATACTTTTTTCCCTCCACACTTCTTACTTTTTCTATTTCTTTTCCCTTAACATCAATAGCCATGCACACTATGTGTGCAACTCCTCCTGCTTAAAAAAAGGTGTCTAGCTTTTCCCGTATCTTATGGGATTGAATCGGTCACTTATTTTTTTGTTAAAATAAACTTATTTTAATAATTAGAGTTATTTATTTTATTTTCATAGTATATATATTATTATTATAAAAAATTAAATTAATCGATTTACTATTTAACACAAATATAATTTACTATAGTGTATATATTATTATTGTAAAATATAATCTGTGATATCTATTTATTATTTATTTTATTAACACAAATATAATTTATTAATATAATTAGCAATATTTAATTAATTTAATTTTTTATAATAATAATATATACACTATAAATAATAAAATAAATAATTTTGAACTAAAAAGTGATTAACTGAACCAGTCAAAGTCCATGAGTGACGCAGAGAAGCCATTCTAAAAAGAGGCTAGCCGACGGAACATCCGTAAAACCGGGCGACCCCGACGGTGCTTACCCTTCCCTCAATAGGCTCCTCCTCACGTGCCATAGAACCAATTGAAGCCGGCCACGTCAGCAGTTTTCAATCCTTTTGCGATATTTTTAAAGTCTCTGGCCATCCCGACATCGCACGTGTCGGCGACAATTACGTGATCCATCCAGAATTGGGACCGTGTTGTTTAAGGCAGCACCGCATGGAGTGCTGTGTAGATTTTAGAATTTAAAATTTAAATATATTTTTATAAGTAGATTCCTTCGTCACCTAAAATTTGTTAGGTTTGTCATTTATTAAAAAGCTAAGTTCTTTTAATATTTTTAATTATATTAAATAATATTTATGTATAAATAAATAATTGATAATAATTTTTAAATAAATATCTTTAATCACAAAATTATAAATATTAAATCAACTTAATTTTTTTTAATTATAATAAATTTAACAAATTTTACATAATAAATAAATTTAATTATAAAAATATATTTAAAAATCAAACTCTAAGATCTCATAACACATTATGCTCTCTATTCATATTGTTGTTAAATAGTGGGAGAAGTTATTTCTTAAACCGGGAAGATAAATATGTTAATTTGATATATTTAATTAATAAATTTATATTATACATCTATAATTTCAAATAATAATTTTATACTAAAATACTATAATTATAACAGATTTACAGAAGTTTACATTAAAAAATATGTCACATATTAAATAAATACATTAAGTTAATATATTAACGTTCTATTTTTTGTTCGTATAATAATTTTTTGGGTTAGCCCTTCGGAATTTGTGCACCCCATTATTTTTGCATGTGGTGGGATCCACCCACGTTTCAAATCAAGTAGGTTACGTGGCACAAAGAGAACGGTGTGCCCGTCCCAACCCCAAGCGCTTCAAGGGCTTTTTACTTTAAAAAATTAATGATTAAAATATAATAATATATTTTATTTTCATGATTGTTTAAAATCTTTTTAAAATAAAAGGTTCTTGTGCGCGGTACAAACTGTTTGGCCTTGTTCGGCACAATCAGGATCAAGTAAACTGGCCCAATACTAATGACCCCGAACAGAGTATGGACCGAACTGCTCATCCCCGGACTCACTAGATGCTCCTTACTCCGCCGCCGAACAACTGCAATCACCAAAAACGCCATTAGCGCCTACCGGCCGGTTATGACCGGAAGGTACTCCGACGCTCAAGTTAGATATCTCTCTGAGAGATTTCTAAACAAGAGTTTCGGGGTTCAGAATTGCGTACCTGGTGGTGTGGGGGTGCCTATCTTTATATAGGGATCAAGACTGATGGAGGCTGAATCCTCTTAGGATTCTGCCTCCTACTAGTTAGGATTTGTTTCCTATCTTGATGTGATTTGATTCTGATTTGTTTTTATCCTTTTCATCCGACCAAAATCGTATTGGGGAAGGTATCTTGTTGAGATATATTTCCTATTGAGGGGCCGACATGGGCTTCCCCTGGTCCAAGCTGACCCTATCTAGGGTGGGCCGGACTAGCAGGGCCCGAACAATAGTGGATCCGGGCTTCTTCGAGCACTTGGGCAAGTTCGTTTCGGGCTGGTCTTCCTTTTTGGGTCTTGGGTCCCAACTGTTTGGTTTGGCCCTTAGGCTCGATACTTTTGTCCACCCTCAACTGCCCCCCAGCTCTGGTTCTTGCTCGGCTAATCTGCTCGATGGAGGGCCAGAGTTTTGATTATTTGCTCGGTCGTCAGTCCTTCATATGGTGTATGTCCAGCTGTACTGTTCGGTACATGTGATAAGTAACTGGAGTCCCAAGGGGTGCTGGATATGTTCGGAGGCTTCTATTCGGTTCTCCGGGTGATGGTTCTACTACCCAGGTCTCTTGAGGTGCCCTCATGAATCATAAGAATGGGATCAATTCCCATTCTTAGGGGGTAAATGAGTTCGGATGAACATCGAACTCAGCCAATTTAGGCTTAATCCTCCTAAGTATGGGATTACCATCCATACTGAGGGCTTGAGTAGTTCGGATAGACTTCGAACTTGGCCT